>CAJDSM010058717.1:5663-17958 GCA_903981925.1 Ostrea lurida | reverse complement strand
CAGTGAAATTTAATTATAGTCCCGCTGTCAATTATTACGGGGACATAAATATAGTCCAAAATGAGGATCTTAAGTCCCTTATTTCAAAAGGTCTAAATTCCGAGAACCTCGCCATTTAATGGCGACATAAATTCATGAATATCATGAATTCTGTGGAAGAATACGCCAGACGTTGGACAAAATCTGAGGGAGAGGAGCTTGACACTTTGTCTGAATGGATAAAAAGTATTCGGAAACTATTAAATCCCGTAATTAACCATTTAACGGAAAATGCGTACTATTTCCTTTCTGTCTTTCAGAAGCCAGAAGTGGTAAATGAGTTACATAGACTACATAAAACTTTGTACTAGTCCCAGCTGATAAAGCAAGTACAATATTGTCTTTGTTTGTAAAAGTCACTATTATACTTGTCTTTAAATGAACTAGGGTTTACTTCACAATCTGGAGAATTTTCCTAAACTCCAAGCAATCTGACTAAAGATAATTCTTCAAAATCACCTTTCTGTTTGAATACTTTCAATATTCCGAAGAATCAGGATCAATTTAAATTACCATACTTTCTGGATTCCGATTGCATAAGAATCCTTACAAACAAAGATACATCGCTGGTTCCAGTAAGTGCTCTACCAAGCCTCTATCTTACTATTTAATTAAACTACTAAAGCTGTTAAAGAGTCATTTCAGAGATACTGTTCCACTACATATTCGGAAGTGGTGTCAATCATATGTGATTCTCAAAAAACTCCAAAGAGCTTATAGAAAACTTCAAGTCACCGAGATTTTCTAAAATTGACTGCATCAAAACGTATGATTTCTCCACACATTTAACTACATTCCTCACGATAAATTAAAATCTAGGCTTTTCAGATGAATATGATAATTGCTTTTTTGAACAAAAAACGGCACCCGAAAATACAAGTTTCTGTCGTTTGGAAAACGATACATATTTTGTCAGAAACCACGCTGACTGCCACACAAGTACCTGAAGTAGATATTAAGAGCATGCTTGGGTTCTTATAGAAAATAGTATGTATGTTTGGAGATCATGTCTTCCAACAATCTGTTGGTATTCCTATGGCACTAATTATGCCCTTTATGGCAGACTTTTTTTTATAATCATACGAAGTGGAATTTGTTCAAAACTGTTTCGGGATAAAACGAAAAAACTTGCCGTGTCTTCAACCTTACTTATAGGTATATAGACGATGTCTTATCAAGTCAACAATCATATTTCACAATTATGTCATTTGATTATATGTGACGAACTCGAAATAAAGAACACCACGAATCTGACAGATGTGCTTCATATTTGGATATTTTACTCAATATAGACTCTAATAGCAGACTCTAATAGCAGACTGACAACACATTATATATGATAAACGTGATGACTTTGAATATCAATCGTCAACTTTCTTTTCTATGTAGTAATATGTACCACTATCGCCTGCTTATGGTGTGTATGTCTCTCAGTTGATTCGATAAGCAAGGGCATGCATGTATGATGATTTTTTTAAAGCGATGCCAATACTAACCAAAAAGTTGATGTTGCAGGGTTATTACGAATCTCGTTTAAGTCATCATTTCGCAAATTCTACGGTCGCTATAATGACCTTGTTTGCGATTACAAATTATCACTAAAATCATATGTTGACTGATTTGTTTCATACCCTTTGTTAGACTGTCATTTCATACTGGATTTGACGCGGGTACCCGTCTTACTTTGTTCGACTACAGGCTCACGGCGGGTGTGACTGGTGAGCAGAGGATGCTTATTCCTCCATGGCACCTGATCCTGCCTTGCTTCCTTCGAAGGTCGTGTTGCCCTACACTTGATTTCGTATGTGTGTTTCTGGGACTATGATTACGTTTGATACTTTGTTACTTCGCCATTTTGTATTATGAAAAATGCTATTTCCATCAATTATTAATCATTTATAGCGAAAAAAAATATTGTCAAGGGCAATAATTCCTATGGTGGCAATTCTTCTACCTTACGTGTATTTCTCCATTGATTTTCCTAATATGCACATTAAATTCATGCATATTTACAAATAAGCAACTTTTCTTAACTGTTACTATTTAAAATTTGCCATTTTTATTTATTTTATTAAATTAGTTCTATGAAAATTATTCAAAATGTGCGATTTTTCTGATGTTAACCCACACTTCAGTTTTTTGTATGTCTGACATCTTAAAGAAGGTGGAAATACACCTTTTCTTTCATATAATTAGATCAAGCTATAAATGAGTGAAAAAAGAAGAATGTTATGGTTTGAACACATAATTTCGTCAGAATCCCTAAGTAGGATAATCCTTAATTGCCAGGTCATACTGGTAAACTAAATTGTATAATGACCATAGGATTTACGAAATGCTGCCTTTAACGTGACTGTTTGAAAACCTCTGGGACAACAACTTGTCTGTAAGTAGCCTGCCTCGATTAAAAAAAACTGATCATTACGTAAACAAGCTCTGCATATCGAATATTGAAAACATCACACCTATATGCAGGTGATGATGGATATTGCCTCATAAAAGATGGGAGTTTGCCGATGAAAGAAGCTGAAAATTGCCCCGTTTGTCATAAAATTGGGTAGTTAGTGATGCCGTTAATGTCAATTGTTCAATAAATAATCAGTATGAAGCAGCATGGAAGACTCTGTGGTGTCCCTTTATTTCTAGTTTGCTGGGATATATTGAATCGACATATGAATGAAAATCATTATCATTGATAGATATATAGTCGTCAATATATCGAAGTATTGTATAGAATCAGAATGGAGTTTAAGAATAATTTTTAGAATGCACTGATCACTATATAATAAATTTTTATCTTTCCATCTTTGTTGAAAAAGGAATGTCTATATATGTCAAAAGTCTTTTATTTTATTTCGTGCGGAATGGTGTGGTAAAGTTAGAAAGAGTCAAATGTTTTAATGTCGTGATATGAATATCATTCATATTGAGGTTCTGAGATTCTAAAAATTAATTAGAAGTTCTTAGATGTTTTTAGAATCCTACATGTTGATTTATACACTTCGGGTAATATGTTGTTGCACAATACGACTGAAGTTGCCCTTCACTAGCTCTCATATGTTCGTGAGGAGTAAAGCAGGGGCTTGGTGGAAATTTAATAGAATCCAACAGAATTGTATATTTGTAAGGGATTTATGAAAGTGTGGGAATCCAGTTAGGTACGGGTAATTCATATTCGTTCCGTCCCATGGACTTGGTACACACTTATATTTGAAGCACTGTCCCATGGTATCTGCACTTGGTAGATCATGTTTGATTCACATTCTCATCACTGCCTCTGGTATTTCTTTTGTGGCATTCTGTATCAACCCTTTGAAATATTATACATGTATGTCTGTATATTGTCAGAAGTGGTATTATATGTAAATATGCTTATTCTATCATTCTCCCAGTCCCTCTATTTTGTGATCATCCCTACACTCGCAAATTGTATGTCCACACAACTTTCAATGCTTGTAGCAAGCAACTTTGTGGTACGTTGAACTCTGCTATACACGACTGAATCTGCACGGACATGCATGAATGTCTTTTGTATATCGTTTCTTGTATTATTTTATGTCCCTTGTGGTCCTATTTGGTCTACATATATCATAGACCCCCCATATAGAAAAAAGCACACAAGAACCTAACACACAATGGCAAGAATTTCAAATACAAATGTAGTTTAGTAGTGAACTCTGTGGGATCCACTTGCTTTCTGGGTAGTCAAGTAATCGAGTAGCTGAAGCAAAAAATAAAGATTAACATGCATGTTCATTCAATGACTAATAACAGAATTGTGTTAAATAGAGACTAACTTCATTGTGTTTTCACTCGTAACAATGAGATTAAATGTTGAAGATGATAACTAAATCGGTGTAAATAAATCAAAAGCAAAAAAAAAATCGTCTTCTTAATCATTTTTAAACTTCAAGTTGAATTTAGATAAAAATGATAAGGTTACATTCTGTTTACTTGCAATTAAAATGCAATATTGTACAGCTACCTTGCACAATAACCAGGATAAACACTGAACCCAATGACATTTGTAAGGGTGTCACTATTCTACAGGGTCATTTTCGTCACGTAGAAATGTGCTCATTCTTTATGAAAATGACACCTTTTCTTCAGCAAAAGGTCATTTTTCTACGTAGATAATGACCGTGAGGGTCAATTTCCTTACGTAGAAAAATACTCTTTCGGTCTTTTATTCTACGGAGGTATTCTTTTTACCCTGCCAATAGTTTGTAACTACATAAGTCTATCACTTCTAAGTTTGCCATCAGTTCACATCACTAGTGTGCTTTCAAATTTCATATGACATAACATCTGGTGTGAAGATGACCCAGAGCAAGCAAAAATATAGAAATCTTTATTACTAATGCTCACTTTGGAATCTGTGTCCATAATTTAAACCTACGATTACTGTACATTGATATGATTCATCCAGCAAGTGCTGTTATTTGTTTCCACTTTCAGCGAGTAACACAGTGATATCAGCATAGAGGAACAAAATAATGACATTTCTTTCAACTTGTGTGATGTATTTTCAATCAAATTGTTTTCGAAATCGTTTATCTACGTAAAAATATTTTCTTGGAAAAAAAGGGTAGATATTCCGTGATTTTCGATAGCCGTCGTGATTTGATGAGCTATCAATAAACCTTACCTATATTTTTGATATTCCACATTATACATTTAATCTGGAATAAAATGACGATAACACGTACACTTTCCATTTCGAGAAGCGAAGTTGGGTAATGTTTTAAATTTTGCATTCAAAACTTAAATTATTTCAAACAGAAATCACATGAATCACAGCTCGCGATGCAATGCATTTCTTTTTAGACAGTATTTACATAACGTTAATTTGACATCTTATTTTTCTACGAGTCACAAAATCAACCCTTTGAATAATGACAAGCATTTGTTCACACTTTTTTGATTTTATCAAAAGATAAATGGCGTGGCCTCGGACAGTAACAATTTGAGTATACTTAAGCTTTGGTACAGATATTCCTTAATGCTTTCTAAAACTGCCGACTACAAATGATATTCCCACGAGATTATATTTGATGACTTCATTAAGCACAGGCGATACAAATTTAAATGTAACACGATATGTTGACATTATTTAAATGGCATGGTGCATGTATTATAAGATTGTATGATTATTTTAGGAATGAAGGCAATTTCTACTGATTTTAGTTTGTAAAATTTCGACTTGTATAGAATAATAACAACCGAGTACCACGTGTGTCGACGGAAGAGGACCTGACACCTGAATAGGTGTTTCGGTCACATTTTGGAAATGTTCCAGGGTCTGCCGCTCATCAGAGGTCCAACTCGGGTTAAGTTCTGATTGTAGACATAACTTCTACACCATCCGAACAGACCGACTTATTTGCTGGGCACGAGGATTTAACATTCTTGAATAATTAATAAATATGTTTGACTTGTAATTACAGGTATTGAGGATAAATACAAAAAGGCGAAGTTAACATTGTGTCAAACGTAATCATAATCCAAAAACATATACAAAATCGAGTGTAGGGCAACACGGACCTCCGACAAAAGCGAAGGTAGGATCAGGTGCCATGGAGTAGTATGTATATTTTGGCCAAGCTGTGGTGGACATGCATCCTGTTCTGAAAATCCGAACATCTATGTAATTTTGGATTCTCTATACAGTGCGAGCGTACTGAGTATTGTTCGTCTTATTTTTCGTATAGAACTGCGATTGATATTTGCTGGGACCGGGCGGGGCGACCCGTCATATCACCGCGCTGGGGGAGTTAGTGCCCGGTTTGACAGCCATGTGCATGTATGCAGATCTCTGCTCTACACGATGCTCACTTACTTTGATGGCTTGATAAGCTATAAAATTAATTTGCTACCCATTCGAGTTTAAGAACTCGTTTAATTTTATGTCGTTTATATCCAATGATAGGGGTTGCCGGGAATATAATAGAACAATGCTTATCCTTTAAAGCAATTTTCAAGAGTTTGCGTATTCATTTATGGCACCAGATCCTACCTTTGCTTTTGCCCTACACTCGATTTTGTATATGTTTTTTTATTATCACGTATGATCAAGTTTAACCCGATGTTAACTTCGCCTTTTTGTATTTCCCCAAGCCTTTTGGCAGCAGGATTGTACTTATAGTAGCAAAAAACAGAGGGGGTTGGTTAGATTTTTAGTGTCTGTTGATTGTTTCTATTTCTGAAGTAATATTGTCAATTTCAGACACTGAGTATCCACTTGATATCAGTCGTTTTTTGAACTGTGATATGAGTTGTCGTGTTTTGTGTGGGTCAGGGGTGTTATTCATATGCCTAATAATTTCACTCTTGACAAATCCTTTCAAAGTAGCATTTGGGTGTACACTTTTGCAAGGCAGGTACATAAAAGTTTCGGTAGGTTTAATGAACGTTTCGACGTCTAAGCCTCCAGACTTTTTGAATAACTGACCTTTGTGTACTTGGGTGTGCAGTAACATAGTTCCATTCATTTGAATATTGAAGGTAGATTTGAGGTATTTATGTTCAAGATTTGCTAGGTCGAAGAGCTCCAGTATTTCGCTTTCTGTGGCATCTATATATATAACAATAAACCTGTCGGCCACAATTTTGTTTTTTGATAATATTTTCCAGAATTTCAAAAAAGCGGAGTATGGCGTGCAAAACGTTGCTTTATTCGAAAGATCTTGTTTTTGATGTATATTCTATATCTTGTGAGTATATTCTACAGTATGTATATTCTTGTGATGTATATTCATATATCTTGTGAATGTATTATTCTATGTCTTGTGATGTATATTCTATATCTTGTCTGTATATTTCATATCTTGTCATGTATATTCGAAAACCCTGTGATGTATATTCAACATTTTGTCGATATACTATTCTATAACTTGTTATGTATATATGTTTCAACTAATAATCCTTGTGATGATTATATTCGAAAAATCCTTGTGATAGTATTTCTATATCTTGTGATGGTATGTTCACTATCATGTGATTATATTCAAAATCTTGTGATGTAACGTCAATTACCTTGTGATGTATATATTCTTATGCAACTGTACCTTGTGATGTATATCTATGCAGTGTACCTTGTATGAATTGATTAACTTGTATGTAACTCTGCATGTACCTTGTGATCGTATATTCACTATGCAGTTCCGTGATATATTCTATGGCTACTTGTATTAGTTCTATTGCAATGCTACTTGTGATGTATTTCTATGCATGACCTTGGATGTATATTCTATATCCTGTGGTGTATATTATAAAACTCTTGTTATGTACATTATATTCCTATAACTTGTCAATATGATCGCATGTGCAATATAATTGCATTCTGGTAATCCTGATGTAAATGGTGTCTTTGAAAGTAAGGAAAATTTTCAGTTCCTAATACATGTCAAACTTACCATTTAAATAAGATTTTACCTGCAATTATTGCCATATTAATTAGTAATTTTTACAGAAATTATCTTTTATTTGAAGAAATATGGTTTGTAAGAACAATTATAGATATTTTATCAAGCCATGGTTGTTGTCATCATAATCAAGTTGGAACAGTCAACGGGGTATGTTCTGCATTTGCACCCCCCCCCCCGCAAAGCAATACTTGAATTGCACAACCTTTTTGCCTTCGTTTGCTCTTATCAGTGGAATCTAGATATGCGAAATCAACTAGGGTGTACATACATGAAACATACAAATTAAGATGTTGTTACTTCATTAAATATTTCCGCATATAACATGTACAATTAATTTTTTAACTTGAAAGCCCTAATGTAAAATGGTGTGCACCCTTTTCAAAACCAGGCCGAAATGCAGCCCGTGCAAGGACTTTTTTGGAGGGAGGTGCAAGTATTTTTTAGGCAAAATTGATTAATAGTCAATGTACAGAAGTGAAATCTTACTTTAACAGTGCTGTTTGCATGGCGCGCGATGCAAACCCTCCTAAGTACGGTTCCATACTTGATTATGACACTAACGCGTCATGGATAAATAAAAGCCCGTCCATATTACATGTAATTTGCGTTTTCATAGATTTTCTTCCATTAGGACCACGCAAAAGAGCTAGCAATTTTATAGCAATAGTTATCTGCCCTTAGATCTAAATCTTGACATTTTTCAGTAATTTGTGGGTATTACCGAAGTTCTTTATCACTTCAAAGCATTTGTAACATGTCAGTAGGTAAGATAAGTTAACTGAAACTCTTTATTTCGCATGTTTGGTTTTTCCATTCAAGTGAGCCAATGGTGATTTTCTTTCATCAATCTGCAATCTTTGAAATAAAAAATCCTTTGGGGGTTAATGGCCGTACCATGTATCACCGATTACCTGTTCAATAACAACATAACCTACATACTGAATGAACGATATTGATTTGTATTGGCGATCTTTGGCCGCGGTGATGATTCAATGTTGGGGCTCCCACAGAGCCGCCCTCAACAATCAATCAATCAAATGTGACGGCCCCAAGTGGGCCGAATTGAGCACTGGGTAAAGCCAAGGCACAAACGTCACCAATTCAAATACAATCAATCAAATCAATAAAAACATAATCATAAAATCAAATCAATAATTTAAGACAATCAATCAATCTCAATTGTCCAACAAATCAATGCATCAATAAAACAATTCAATCAACAATCACTACTGCAAAAAGTTTCAGTTCATGCCATGAAGCTGCAGACTATGGGTGACTCCTCCATTTGAGTTGGGGTGCGGCGAAACGCAAAACACCAGAGATTACGCGACGGAGACACCTGAAAATAGAACCAAAACATCAGCAGAACGTTGTCCAGTAAAAAGGGGTGGGAGGTGGGATTTTTCAAGTTGATGCAAGACATTACAGGGTTTTTCCCCTGGCAGCGTAATTGTATCCAACCACATGGCTTGTAGAATTTTTCGGAGAAATGATTTCGTGCACGAATCACAGAAAGGACTAAGTAATGTTAAAACAATATCAAACCAATGCGAGAATGGGAAACTTTCCGGAAAAATAGAATGAGCAACAACCCCCCTTGTTTTTCATAATAACAAAAAGGATATGAAGACAGTTCCGGAGATAAATGCGCTATGCTAGATCAACTAGAAGTATGCGATATATTATCAACCGGATTCCCTGTCAATAACACATAACCACATACGAATGAACATCAATATTATTGTATTTGGCGATCTTGGCCGCGGTGAATGAATTCAATGGTTGGGGGCTCCACAGGAACCGCATCCTCAAACAATCAATCAATCAAATGTGACGGCCCCAAGTGGGGCGAATTGAGCACTGGTAAACGCAAGTGCACAAACGTCACCAATTTCAAATTCCAATCAACAATCAATAAAATCCATCAATCAATAATAAGACAATCAATCAATCAATTGTCCAACAAACATGTCAATCAATAAAACCAATTCAATCAACAATCACTACTTGCAAAGTTTCAAGTTCATGCCATGAAGCTAGCAGACTAGTGGGTGCACTCCCTCCATTCGAGATTGGGGTGCGGCGAAACACGCCAACGTTGCATGTGCCACATACGCCATTGAATAGGAGCGTAGTGTGGAAAATTGCAACCCCACCAAAGGAGTGCCCCAGTACCGTGGTGACGGCAGCAGTACTCCCAACTCAATATGGTCACCGCCTAACCAGGATCGCCGCAGAGTGTAAGGAAAATGCATTACCACCTGCTAACCTATAAAACTTAATGTACTCCTGGTAAAATATATTCAGTGATAAACATCATTCGCCAGGTGTGACAAATGCACACCCCTAGAAGTGAGCAGTTTAAATGGGTTTGCTTTCAAACTGTGCGGTGTTTGAAACATGATATCATTACGCCCCACCTCTTTGAAGCTATGAACCAATGCCTCCCCGATTAATTTCGGCTCGGATCTCACATCCCTCAACTGCAACAACAACGTAGCAGAAGGGAAGCCACTATCAAACTGACACCCAAAAAAGTGTTATTTCAAGTCGTGTACTGGAAGCCTATAGTAAGTTGAATACAGGTTGCGTGCGGCCTATATCAATTGCACCACAATGGAAATCAAAATCTGGACTTAACTTGCACTCATTATGGTATCTAGAATCCATGCCCCCATAACTTTGCCATCACATGGAATCAAGTTTAGCTAGTTTGCATACACGGATTTGATCCGTGGGGTCCGGGTCGAATAGCACCCCATCATCCCCTTGCGTGTCGTAAAGCGGCGACCAAATGGGGCGGTCATACGAATGAGACCGAAAACCCCGAGTCCCGTTTCCACATAAAAGATCTCTCCGCCTCAAAGGACACCAAGCGCGAGGCTAGGCCCAAATGTACAGCCCTTCCCGGCAACGGTGACGTCCCAACCATGAGCAAACACTCCCGAGTGGAGGAAAACAGCAAGATAATCATGAAATCAGCATACAGGATTTTAACTCTGGATTGCTCCGTTCCTATCAACGAAATGGGCTCCGCGGGTGTACCGGTCAAAGAAGGGATAGCTCACATGTGTGGGGCGCCCGACCCCAAGTGCACCTAGGCCAATGTTGGTCCCAAACTCATGCTCCGTTCACTCTAATTCGGGAACTTAACTAATCGATCAATCGTGGTCGTTATCATGCCTTGAACTAAAATTAATGAGGTCTGGTCCCCTTGTCCTGGATCTGGGCAGCACCTGCTGTGTTGTTTTTATGGAGGCCGAAACCCAGATTATTAATTTGGACCTTGAAAAACTTAATTGAATCGGTATGTATGCTATATAAAAATACGCAAAGCTTATGAATGTTATAATAATTAATAACAATCTGGGAGATATATAGCCGATTCGCAGACCGATCCCGATTGACCTGGCGCACGAATAACTTATGAGCAATGCCTTGCTGTGCAAGGGTAGTAGCTGTCCAATTGAAGTTGGGATTGAATGCCTTACAGTCTATCCCACCTAAATTAACCAACCGGGCAGTCTAGAAGTAAGCTGGCAACTAGTAAAGGACGGGCGTGGGAAGTGACAAAATAGTTGCCCCACCTCCTCATGTGATCAAACCCCAGGTATTGTAACTGGCTGTAGCCTAGTGTAGGTTATACCTGACATGCCAGGTACCGACAGTGTAGTGCCGATTCCTAATTGAACTGTCTTCCATGAAACTACACTGCAGAAATGTACGGCTTACTGTATTATTTGTAATCCTTGTATGAATAAATATGCAATAAGTATATTAATACTAGTGTGATATGTTAAAGAAATACACGAAATCAGGCAAAGATATGCATTCCTGTATACAATATAGACTCTATAACAAAATACCAGATAGTGAAATTCAATTCATTAGTAAAATGATCAACCTTTTCTGGGAGACTTACATGATGGAAATCAGGGGCAAAGTATTCATATTCAAAGCTATATTAAAAGAAAAGTACTGAAAAAGAACAATTCATTATTAAGTCATAATTAATCAACTAGAAGAAAAACTATGAAGAAAACATTGAAAAATAATCTCAAAAAGATGAAGAACTTGAAAATATTAGACACCATATAAACTTATCGGGGAATATAGTTAGATTCAAAAGCGAAATGGATCAGTGAGGGTGAGAACCAACCAAATTATTCCTTACTTAGGAAAAGGGCATTTCACTAATAAGATTGTCCCAAAACTTCTGAAAGAAGACAGTACTGGATGAAATACTTCACAAAACAATATCTATTAGAAATAGAAAATTACTTATAAAAAATCTTTATCAAAGTAGGAATGATCTTTCTGACTTTAAGTTGGCTGAAATCTTACCCCTAGCAAATAATAAATTGAACGATAATTCAAAAAGGTCCCTGAGGGTGATATTCTTATAAGAAGCAACACTACATATTAAAAAATATGTCCAATAATAAGAGCCCAGGAAGGTGGGATGGTTCACTGCGAATTTTCAAAATTTCTTGGGAAACATTTTAGGACAACTTGTAATATTAGGTCACTAAATCTAGGATACAAAACTAGGAGATTGTCTGTAACACAAAAGACAGGTATAATAACATGTATACCAAAGATGGGAAAAGTAAAATTTTACATAAAAATTGGAGACCAATCTCTTTTTGTTGAATGTAGTTATATAAAATTGGATCTGATGTATGCCCAAAGAATAAGACAGAATTAGTTCAATTAATCAGTACTGACCAAAATGGTATTCGTTCCAGGAAGATACAGTAGGTGAAAATACACGCTTTTAGTGACCTAGATGCAGTATACTGAGAATAATAACATTACCTGGTTTTACT
>CAJDSM010058712.1:0-11994 GCA_903981925.1 Ostrea lurida | reverse complement strand
CAAGATCACTTCAAACATACGATATAATAAACAAAAAAGCCTAACTAACTATCAACCGCAAATAAGAACACTCACATAGACCCCAACGAGATCACAAAAATACAACCATCACAGAAAATTCCATTCAGAACTAAAACGCCACCCCGGACTATATCCTAAATCAGACAGAAACAAAAGTAAAAACAAATTCACCTCGATGAACAAACCACAAAAAAAGAATACCGCACCACCTCAACAAAAATCACAAACATAGACCAGAAAAACCTAGTCCGAAGAACCAAACTCAACCGATAAAACAACCACCCCCTGCAAAGAGACTAATGGCAATAAATGCAAACGACGCAGTCCATACCTACAAGACTGACAATAATTTTAAATTAATTAATTACATTGCAAAATAACATGTAATTCCAATTACTTTTCACATTACTTTCAATTACATCATCTAAGACAATCATCCCTCCCAAAAAAATCTTCAATGAAGAATTAAAATCTTAAATTTCCCTTCTTGTGTAACATTTTCTCTATAATACATTTTTACTTATCAATGATCAAAACTATATTTTGCCTAAACAATTCTTGAAGAAATGCTCTATAGAATGATAATACGATATGTATTT
Source organism: Ostrea lurida (assembly GCA_903981925.1). Taxonomy (NCBI): domain Eukaryota; kingdom Metazoa; phylum Mollusca; class Bivalvia; order Ostreida; family Ostreidae; genus Ostrea; species Ostrea lurida. Next base: position 11,374 of record CAJDSM010058712.1, on the reverse strand, counting down.
AATTGCGTGGTTAAAATTAGAATTCATATCAAAATTAAGGATTATCTCCTCAGGCATAGCTCTGATCCTTCGAAGTTTTTGGCCCCAATCTTTTGGCACTACATGATCACTTTTATAAAGTTTTTACTTCATGTTCGGATATTCCAACATTTCGCGTTTGAGCATCACTGAAGAGAACATACTTTGTCGAAATGCGCATCTGGTGCATTAAAAAATTGGTACCGTATATTGATTTATATTACGACCCCTGGTCGAGGCCTCTGCTGGTGGACTGTTAGTCCCGAGGGTCTCTACAGCCCATTGCTAGTCATACTAATTTACTAGCTTGAAACGGATAATTATTTAATTGCAGTGGTATAAATTAGAAATTCATATCAAATTAAGGATCATCTCCCTCAGCATAGCTCTGATCCTTCGAAAGTTTTGCCCCAATCTATTTGGCACTACATTGATCACTTTTTAAAGTTTTACTTTCATGTTTCGGATTTCCAACATTTCGGTTTGAGCATCACTGAAGAGACATAAATTTGTCGAATTGCGCATCTGTTGCAAACTAAGAAATTGGTACCGTATATGATTTATATAACACCATTATAATTTATTTACACCCTAGTGGGCCTTCATCAGGTTTAACATATGCACGATGTTTGTACAACAATTAGAGCCATCTATGGTGGTATGGCTTCAAGTGCCGTGGGTATGTAATTGGTAACACAGTCCAACAGTTTAGCATAGGTGAGAGCTAAATTTGCAGAATGTTTATACAACAATTAAGAAAATTAAGTAGGATTAGTATTGGCTTCAAGTGCATGTACATGTATTAGTAAATAGGAGCAAAATATAGTTGTAATATACATTTGTACTAATAGTTAGCCAATATCCAATGTCTCTATTTTGTCCATTGTTTTCGCAGTCAAATTTGGCAATCAGTTTTTGTTCAGTGACTCTTCTTTGTCTTACGTCAGGTACTAACCACAACCCTTAGGTTACTCTAATTGTTGTACAAACATCGTGCATATAAGTATACTCTTTTGAACATGATTTGCTTTAGACCTGATGAAGACCTGCTAGTGTCGTAAGCTAGTCTCTGTAAATAAATTATAGTTGATCATAAAGATGGTGTTATCATTCTGTATGCATTTCTTCAAGTTACCACGATCAACATGGCTATGTGAATAACGATAAACTAATTCTATTGTTGATTGGAACTAAATATTTTAAATCTTTCAGGATTATCATGCACACAAACATGATAAACTTTCTTTATTTTGGTGAAATCACCATTTGTGGAAATCAGCAGAATCAAAATTCCCTATCATGTCAATTCTTAAGCAAGGAAGCACTTGTCAACACCTGCAACATCTGATCCAGTCGAAAGTCTTTTTTCGGTGTTGCAGGAAAGATTCTACGCCCGGCCTGACCCCTGCAGGATGAATGACTTAACATTTGAAAAGCTTATCATGATCAAATGCAATGGACAGATTCTTAAGTATTCATTGGGAAACATCCTTATACATTTGTTAATAGCTGTGTCTTGTATAAATGTTTGTCAATAAAATTTTGAAAAATGACGAAATGTAATTTGTAATTTAATTAATTACTTTATCAAAGTAATTGTAATTTAATTAATTACATTTGTAAATTGCAGTAATTGTAATTCAATTGAAGAATTTGGCAATGTGATTGTAATTTAATTAATTACTTTTGTATGTAATTGACCCCATCCCTACACATAGAACAGCTGTGAGACCTAATTGGATTAATTCAAGTCCTAAGTCTTAGGTTCTCTCTGACTTATGACGGCTTAAACTCAACCAATGGAAAAAACGCGTTACTTGTTGTCTGGTTTAGACAGCCAATCAGCAACCAAATCGATATATCTAACATTTCCGATTGCCCGTTAAAATGAAAGTTGATTGTTTCTAAATTATCTCCAATTGTTTTAATGCATTATGTAGTTGTATTTCTTTAAAAAAATTGAGAACAACTGCGCACGGTGTTATAATTAAGTATTTACTAGTTCAATGGTGTAACAATTTCACCCATCTATTACTGAACCCTATTCAGTTGACAAATTTTATGTCAATTCAAATTTTGAAAGGGTTTTGTAGGGACTATGTTTTGTGTTGGAGGGATTGATTAATCGAAAAGCTCAAAATTTGCATGATGGTGGTTTTATTGTCTGCGAAGTGGCAAGATATGTCTCAGGTATAGTTATTCGGGGTCGACTATCCTTATCCTACCTTTGACCTTTTTTTCAGTCAGTTATCGTTTCGATGATGTCATTGGATGTGACGAGGCAGTGACTGGATGGGTATGGAGAACGGAAGTAACTCGTGTGTGGTTTATCGAACACGCTCCTTCCAACTTATTACTGAAGAAATGCAGGACTGTCTCTGGGGACCAAAGGAAACGTTTCCAAAACGATTTAACAGAGAAGATAGTCAAAGGTAAATTTGCTTTCTCCGTAACATATAGGTGTGGATTCTAGTAAATTGTTTACATCTGTCAGTAATATACAATCTAAGATCAAATCTGATTTGCAGAAACAAAACGTCCCAAAAGAGTGTTGGTAATGATCAACCCTAATGGAGGCAATCGTACCGCTAGGAAAGATTTCAAATATATAGTGGAGCCGGTATTCAGACTTTCTGGAATGTCCATGGATATAATTTGTAAGTGTAATCTTATCAATATATATAGATTCTCCAAGCTTGGACCTAAATGCAGATCCACCTAAGAATCATGGAAAAATTGATAATGGCGTCAAGGTTTACTTACTAAGTCAGCATGGAATGTGTACATATATTTGTAACTCATAATACGTCGATGATTGATTGATTATTTGTTGTTTTTCGTCCCGTCGAGAATATTTCACTCATATTGAGACGTATGATGCGTTGATGAAAATAACATATATAACAGCTTGAATCCTTTGAAAGGTAGGTGTTTATAATCTATATCTTTTAAGTGCAGTAAATATCGAGTTTCATCAAAGAATCAAACTGTCCGCTATTCTGTATTGTCAGTCGGTTTCGGTGATTTAGTGGAGTTAGAACAATGTAGTGAAGAGATTTGTGCCCTCCAATCCCAGTATTTCGCATTTGAGTACGAACAGTCTGATCTGATATTCTGCGAATCCCAGGAACAACAGATGCTGTAAATGATACTGTTGTGAATCGTTCAGGACGATGACGCAATCAGATAAAGTGGTTCTATGCTGCTAACGTCACGCGTAGTCTGTCTGCTCTGTGACAATCAAATGTTGAACCAAATGCGATATACATACGAGTGATACGACATATCTACTAATATGAATTAATATATGGTGCATTGCGCAACATTGTATTGTCTTGCAACTGCAAATTGAAACATACCTGTTGCCTGTAATCCAATTCCATTGCTGCATTGAGCATCATATGCATTTAATCGCAGTATTTCTGAAAGAGAGGTTATCGAGAGCCCGTTCATTTGAAAAACTTGGATCCTGAACCATGTACATTAGGAACTTGCAACAATCGATAGTAAGGGTTCTATAAAAACGTTTCATTGTCCCCAAATCCTATAGACTATTTATTTAATAAACAATGTTGTTAGACGCAACCAAAAAGAGGCAATCTTTATGATATAATAGAGGGTGAATCTCTCCATATAGGTAACACGTGTATATATATACATGTTTAAAAGGAAACAGAAAATTGGAACTTAAAAAAAAATGTCAAAATGGTGTAGATTCGAATACACCGCGTAAACATTTATTTTTCCCTTTTGAATCTCGTCTACCTAAGTTTACGGTGTCCTGAGATGTTACATAAAATCCGCAAAAGCTCACTTCCTCTCGTGTTGTTGAACACACGTCAGGTCTGTACATTTTCAAATTAAAACAATGACGACGAATGTGACGTCGTGCAATGTACAGTTTACGTTAATTTGCTTAAAATTTCCTGCGTTCAATGAATAGGCGGATCAAAGAACCTGTACCTAGCTACAAGCCGGGTGTTTTGTAAGTAAATGACATAATATTTCATCGCTACATCATCATCTTTTTCTCTCTTTTATTTTCAGTCTCTGAGTACCCTGGACATTTAGTTGATGCTACTAAGAAGTATGACTTTACTGACACTGATGCGTAAGTATTTGTTACTCTACATACAGATAGTTGTATATAATGATATGATATTCAAACACCTCCACATGACAAGAAACATCCTAATGTGGCCTTCAAGTCGATAAAAGTAGTAGCAGTAGTAGTAGTAGTAGTAGTAGTTGTTGTTGTTGTTAGTGTTAGTGTGTGTGTGTGTGTGTGTGTGTGTGTGTGTAGTGTGATGATTTAAATAAACACCAATAACATTTACAACCCCATGGGGACCTTGGTTAGAATAGGTCCTCGGTACCCCTTGCTTCTTGTAAAAGGCAACTAAATGGGGCGATCCTTCGGATGAGACCGCAAAAGCTGAGGTCCCGTGCTCTAATTTTATAAGCGCCGAGCACGGGCCTAAATTTACAACCCTTCACCAATAATGATGTCATCTCCATATGAGTGAAATATTCTCGAGAGGGATGTTAAACAATTTACAATCAACCAATTTTATTTACAAAAATGTTTTTATCGCTTGCCTTACTGATTTGCCAGCTGATTAGGTAGATGCTTAGTGACTTGGTATATATACAGTGGACACTTTTCGCTACTTTTCATACAAGTGAAAACCTTGGTCACTTGTCACTTAGTTTAAAGTGATCACCTTGATCACTTGCCTCTAGGCTATTATCCACCTGGTATAAAGTGAACACCTTGGTCACTTTCGACCTCATCAATTGCCACTTGACGGTCAACTGACCATGTTGGTAACTTGCCTCTTTTTAGACAACGAACTAATCTGTTTGCTATAATCAACATGTTCTCTTGCTATGTAAGTGCAGACAATTCATTTTACAGAGATCCCGACTACTTTGGAACATAACACATGTTCAGACTGGCTTAGCTGCCAATCACATCACTTCTTGCAGTATTTAAAAGCCAATGGGTAATACCTGTACACAAAATAGATTTAGCAAACTCGCCTTCGTATTAACGCATGCATTTTATTTCGTTTCTATAACTTCAAACTACTAGTATAGTGTTTTTAGTATAATCGTTTAATGAAACAATCTGTTATTGATTATAGATATTAACACCGATTTCTTCCATTTACATAATTGAATCAAGGGTCGTAACTCTGAACCGTTTCATATTGAAGACGTTTTATCCCACCTCTGGTGTGTCCAGGGCTCGTGTTTGCCCAACTTTTGTTTTGCATTCTATATGGGACTTACGAGATTGATCACTGTTCGCTATCTTTGCATTTATACTGATAATACACACTTTCTTTTACATACTCGAGTAAATTCTAAATCAGAGACCTCACAACGTTCCTAATTGCATATTCTATTGAGTAAATTTTAAGGCGTCAAGGGTAAACTCGGGATAATGATAAGCAGGATATCTCCGATTCTCGAGTGTCAACATTCGAATTTTGTAATACAATCACCTTCATATGGTTTTAATGTATCTCAACTGATTCAATATCTGATAGCATATTCTGCGCATGATCATTTCAGTCGAGGCAGACTGATGACAAATAAGTTGATCTTACAAGGCTTTCACAAGTCTCATAGAAAGTTAGCATCTCGCAAATTCTATGGTCATTATAATTATCTAACTTACAAATGCAACATACCATTAGACAAAATACTGTCTGGTGAGTTTCATACGAATTTTGTTCTGTTCTTTATATTTTGATTATGGAATCATCTGATATGTAGTATCTGACCAAAATACAAGCCTCACGTTGGATTTGATCAGTCAACAAGGGATTCAAATTCCTTCTAGGCACCTGGCCCCACTCCTGGTGTCTCCCGGGATCCCTGTGTGTCATATTCTCAATTTAGTGTTTTTTAAATTCTGTTTGAAGTTGATTTCTGTTTGGTTTCATTAATCTTTCAAAACATGAATAACACCATGTTGATAAATCATACCTTAATTCTAGTGTCATACTACTTGGGGGTGACGGGACATACCACGAAGTACTCAACGTGTTGATGAGGAAGATACAAGAAGAACAAAACGTGGATGTAAATTACCCAAATGCATCTTTATCTCATCTGAGCATTCCATTCGGCTTGATACCAACTGGTAAATGTATTCTCTTACTATGATGATTATTGTCTGGATTTGAATTTGTGAATGTGCTATTTATATAACGAAATTAAAGTTAATAAGGTAATGGTACAATATAAAATAGGATCGGCAACTCATTGGTCAAGAAATTGCACCGGCTCTCGGGATGTCCTAACGGCCGCTCTTCACGTCGTTCAAGGTATGATCCTCCAACGTTAGCATGTTTTAAGAAGAATATATTACTGACTCCTAAAAGAATTAATGTTTTCTGAAAATGTCAATGACATCATCAAATATATCATGTATGTAGTGTAAAGGCAAAAATATCGAACAGTAATCAATCTCGTAAGTCCCAAGTAGAATACAAAAACAAGAGTTGGGCAAACTCGGACTCCTGGACACACCAGAGGTGGGATCAGGTGCCTAAGAGGAGTAAGTATTTCCTGTTGACCAGTCACACCCGTCGTGAGCCCATAGTCTATCCGTAGTCATATCAATGTATTACAATACTATCAATACTGACCTATAATTAATTCAGGTATAGGAATTCGTGTGTTTAACGTTATAGAGAAATCGGTCATAAAGCGTATGAGCAAAAATTTTAGCGAGCATTATTAGTGAGGGTTTTGAGATCGCTTAAATTAAATATCGCTAACAATTCATTCCAAATCATCAGTAGAGCTTTTCGAAACATAAAATTATAAAATCGGGAAATTGTTAGGCCATTCTTCATACACTGATTTTCACTACTGATTATTCCGTTTACCTGATCAAGATATAGGGTCCTCACTACTCCCTCGCACCTTATCCCATCTATAGATTATCCAGAGGCCCGTGTTAACCCAACTCTTAATTTGTATTTCGTACAGGATTTATGAAATGGATAACTTCGTTATCTTAGCCTTTTATTAAGCAAGTCATTAAATATAAGTACGGTTTGGTATAATGAAACTGTCATTTAACCTTTAATTTTCATCAGGTAGAACCGTGTCCTCTCCCTTAATGACTCTATATAACAACGGTAAACTTGTTGGTTTCTCCTGTGCGGGAATTGGCTATGGGTTCCTTCCCAGTGTTTTAGTTCGTTGTGATAGAGACTATCGCTGGCTAGGACGTTCCCGATACACACGTAAGTATAAAATACTTTCTGTTAATCCAACAATAAAAAAATGAAAAACAACAAAGAAACATTCTTTAGCTTCATATTTTCATGCATTTTCTAAATATATTAGCTAGACTAAAGCACTGAAATATCATATCGTTGACTCATTCGTTACTTTACACATATCTGAACAGCCAACGCACCTTTAGATCTTGGCAACGCTCCATATTTTGTAATGATAACTCAGGACCGATTGTTACTAAAAACCGGATCAAACTAGTTTGTAACAAACATGAAGTCATTGTCTATGATGAAAGCTATTTGAATTTCGAACGGAATATAAGAGAGATCATTCGGTAAACGTAAATATGGATGAATTATTGTCATAAACAGGATCAGTATGCACCTAATGTGTATTTGTTCTGAGGTTTTAAACGATAAAGTCAGCATTTATCAAATTCTATGATCATTATAACGATCTAGCTTGCCAATACAACCTATCATTGAGTTAAATGCATTCTGACATGTTTCATACTTTAGACACCAATTTTGACTACAGAGAGATACAAATGTATGTTTACCTAATCAGAATATAAGGCTCGCGGCGGGTGTGTCCGGTTGACTGACAGAAGATGTTTACTATCCTGATCCAACCTCTTGTATGTCCAGGGGTATGTGTTTGTTCAACTCTCGTTATATATTTGTTGTGGGAATTATGAGATTGATTGCTGTTCGTCAACATTTTGTTTCTTCATGGCATCGGTAATATAATATAAATTCGCGAAGTTAACTTCGTCATAATCCCAAAAACCTATACAAATTCGAGTACAGGGCAACACGGACCTCCGACATAAGCGAAGGAAGGATCAGGTGCCATGAAGGAGCAAGTATCCAAAACTAAACTGGAGGCTAAAAGAATTTTTGTTATCAGAAAATATAATATCGATGGAAAATTATCACTTTCATCCATCAATTGCAATAATTACATGTATTATGAAAGAAAACGTATCTAGTTGGAATAAGCATTTCCTTTTGACAGGTCACACCCGTCAAAAGCCGATTATCCTGATTAGGTGAACAGAGAAATCCGCAAACAAAATCAGTGCAAAAATGTTGTACATGCACCAAGTGGCATGGAACACGTTAAACACCATTTGACTTCATGTAAAGGCAAAGATAACGAACAGTGATCAATCTCGTCAGTCCTAAATAGAATACAAAAACAAGAGTTGGGCAAACACGGTCCCCTGGACATACCAGAGGTGGGATCAGGTGTCTAGGAGGAGTAAGCTTCCCCTGTTGACCGGTCACACCCGCCGTGAGTCCATAGTCTTGATCAGGTAAACGGAACAATCCGTAGTCAAATCAGTGTGTGAATAACGGCCTAACAATGGTTATGAAACAAATCAGACAGCATTTGACTCAATGGCAGGTCATATTGGTAAACTAAATTGTTATAACGACCATAGAATTTACGAAATGCTGCCTTTAAACGTGACTGTTGAAACCCCTGCAACAACAACTTGTCTGTAAGTAGCTTGCCTCGATTCAAAAACAGATCATACGCACAACAAGCTCTTGCGTATCGTATAAGTTGAGAGACATAGACACCACATGCAGGTTGATTTGTTAATTTGATATTTTATTTTGATAGGAATTAGAAAATAATTTATTCAGTTTATTTTATATCACTGTGTATGTTATTGAAATAGTACTTTTGTACAAATATGATAGTTTTTAAGTATCAATATTATGATGAACCACTCGTAGAAGCACCTACATCTGCTATAAATACTAGTCTGATTTATTGCGAATTAAAATTGGTATTGACACAAGAAATGATCCAAATAAGAGTTTTGCACATTAGAAGAATGGATGAAATAATGATAGCTGTGGTAAATGTACCATGCAATTATAGAATATACTAATGTTCGCAGATTCTTCTTTGTATATCGTATATCGTATATGGGACATTTGGGCGAGTTCAAAATGTTGGCTTTTTTGCGGATGAGGAATATTTGCCAACATCTAAATCGCTAAAATTACTTTTCATACATGTACCAATGATGTGAAACTGCATGATATACTGCGCTTGAATTTCAAGCCATTGTTTAAAAGGAAAGAAGACCACCAAATATTTCCGACAAACAAATTTCCAGATATTTAGGACAAATCACCAAAAACAAAGTAACCAATACTTGCTACAATTACCAACAAAATGAGTAACTGCAACCCCCAACTGTCACTAAGGCTGAAATAAGCAAAACCTTCTCAAAATGTAGACTACCACATTAAACTCATTCAATAATTACGGTATGACAATATATAATCCTACCGTACACCGTTAAAATAGATGAAAGGACAGCGTTCGTTTCATATTCATTTGAGCTGATTTTCCTTCATGCTTTCCCTCTTTTTCATGTTTTGAAGTTGTTGCCTCGTGGATACTCCTGTTTGAAAATCTTGCAAACTATTTTTACGAAGCCAAAGTCATCATCCACACATCGTAAGTATGGATCATTTTACGAAATGAAAAATACCAATAATATGCTATGAAAATGTTTACTATATTCTGTGGAATCCACATGTTGGATTAATGTTAAGAATACATTTATAACAATACATTCCTTAAGTTTTTTAGACAAGAAATCGATATTCATTGTTGTTTCGCAAAAATAATTGAGATATTTCCCCTGAATGAAAGATGATATCAAAATGATCTAGAATGAAAGCATATACACTGTACATTTCAGAATATTAAAATACACTTCATAACATATGCGCATATTGTCACCATTGTCCAAATATCCTACATCATATTTCGAACCCTTTTTGTCAATGTATTTGGATTATATGAAATCGCATATCAATAGTAGAAAGAGACTATAACGGTCATTAATATGCAGGTTCACAATTTTAGAACAGATGGGAATGGGACATTTTGTACAGATAGATATTTATATGTTCCTCATTGACAATATATGCGTAGTTTTTGGCGATCAGGTCTTTTACCAATCTGTTGGAATTCCCATGGGCATGAATTGTTCGCCTTTTTAGCTGACCTTTTTTGTATTCTTATGAGGCAGAATTCATTTAAAAGCTTAAAAAGAAGAAATCTCTAGCGATGGCCTTTGATTCGACTATTCGATATAAAGACGACGTTTTATCTATTAATGATAATAATTTTCATTCATGTGTCGATTCGATATATCTCAGCGAATTAAAAATAAAATACACCACTGAGTCTTCCATGTTTGCTTCGTACTCGGACATTTTATTGAACATATAGGTTAACAGCAAACTAACAACTAAACTTTTTGACAAACGGAACGATTCCAGTTTCCCCATCGTCAACTTCCCATATTTATGTAGTAATGTTCCATCATCACGTGCATATGGTGTGTGTGTGTGTCTCATTTATTATGTTCCCCAAACAAAGTTTGGGAACATATTGTTTTTACTCTGTTTCTTATTATTAAGGTCTTCCGTTTCCAACGGAAGACCTTATTCTATTGTTTCTTTTTCTCTATTATTACATGTATTATTATTTATTTTTTTTTTCTTACCAATTTTGTACACAGCTTTTCTCAAAAACGGCTCGGCCGATTTGTCTGAAATTTTCAGGACTTATTGCAAAACAAAAAGTCCTGATATTTCATTTTTTGTTTTGATGACGTCACTTCCGGTCTCGAGATATCTAATTTTTTCTCATTTTTAGAGGTTCTCGTTGTCCGCAGCTTTTCTTCAAAATGGTTCAAGTTACGAAGCTGTCATTTTCAGTGATTGTAGACAAGGTAATTGTACGCTCATGTTGACATTTGCATCGATCTGGCTCAAAAGGCGTCGAAGCTCCTCTGGATCCGAAAATGAGCCAAAAAAATTGTTCGATTTTGTTCACACGTTATAATTTATAACTCTTTACTCGTAAATAGTTTGTGAAGACATGCAGAACAAAAAGTGTTTCATTTATCAAGGTCTATCAATTGATATCAACTAAAAGGCCCACAGGGCTCATTGCTCACCTGGAGAGTCGATTTTGTATCTTTATCAATAGCTTCTTCCTGGTAAATATTTTGCTAAGAGTTTACTATTAACTAAGCTACTAACAGCTGTTA
>CAJDSM010058705.1:1503-11857 GCA_903981925.1 Ostrea lurida | reverse complement strand
AATGTGCATTTTGACAACTATATAAAATCCGATTTAACAGCAGTTATTCTGAGCTTGTCAATGACCGTGTAAAAGACATTTGCTATCAGCATATTTTCACACTTAACCAAGATTATGTAACGATTACATCCCTCGCCACCTTTGCATACGACTAATGTTTGTTTAGGACTGGGTTTATCAATGCACTAATTGACGTTTGATTATTGATAGTTTCATAAAATAATTGCGCGGGTATGTTTTTGATGGTTTCCAATACCAGTAAAATAAACTCCAGCTTATAATGACTATAATGAAAGGAGGTGCTCCCTAATTAAATTGAACAAAAGAAAATTACAAACAAATTTATGATTTATTCATTTTTTATACTGAACTGCAATAGGTAATCGCAATAAGAATTCAGAACACCGAAGAAAAAACGTCGTACCCAATTCAATGTCTCTGAAAAACGATATCGTTGCAAATACGTTTTCCTCACATTAATTTCGTTTTCTCTTTGATATACATTGAATTCAAGTTTGTTACTAAAATGCATGCATTGATACAAAGCTGTCTTATTTATTATACGGGTGGTTATCTTACCATTCGATGATCCGGAACACGTTATAAATATTAATTTGTGTAAGATCGAGTTGGATACGACACAACCAAGGACATATCACTCGGTACGTTGTTAAGTTATGAAAATTATTACTTAAATATTAATTTTATCACAAATCTTGTCTTTAACTTTTAACAGAAATGGGAGGAATGAGGGACATGAGCAGTGTATTTGTACCGTAATAGAAAAATAAACGCACAGTGAATTGTTTACGGAGATCGTCATTGTTTATTGTAGCACGAGTGATTATAACAAGGGGAATAACTCATACTGGTAAAAGAGGCATTTTTGTTAGCAACAGCAGTATTCGTTTAACGGCAAATGGACCAAGAAACAAACGTGGCGTTGTACGAGCGCTGACTGTATTAGTTTTTCAATATGTGGACAACAAGAATCGAGGCCAACAGCGGCCGTAACGGTCACAGAGTATCATGAGCCACACAGGGAGTCTCATATTAATTTTTGCATTTCTAAGTCTATAATGGAGTCCGTTTGTTTGCAATGTTAACTATTATCATCTTTCAAAATATTGCTTATGATTCCTATTCATTACAGTGGAGCCTCGTTATATCAAGACCTTTGGTTTGCCAGCGCAAAATCGTCCGGAAAATGGAAGCGTCCGGATGAACTGAATACATGTTTTTTGATCTTCATAGTATTTATATTTTATTGATTTTATTGTAAAATTAAAACACGATTTTTTTATTTAATGATGTCCATTTACTTTATTAGTATAATATTGGTTTTGTACATGTATTTGGCATGTAAATTAAAGTACTAAATTGCTTATTTGATACATTTGGAGTAAAAAAAAAAAAATATCCAATTCATTGGCAAGTTATCCTTTTGTCTTATTTTACGTTGGCAAAATTTTTTGTTCAACACTGGCAGGAATTTTCAGCTAATCTCCTCTTTGTTGGCGATGATGGCCATGATCGGTAGCCGGGCAGCATTCAGTTTGACCTCAAATTTCTTTTTGGCACTGAGTTTATACATATTATTCATTATTTTAATTGTGCAAGGCCATATATTCTGGAGCGACAAAACGTATCCGAACTTCGTTATTACAGACCAAACGTGCTACTACACCAACTTGCACGGTTCGGTTTCGGCTACGCTTCTTGCACGGTACGGTTCGTTTCTTTGCACGGTACGTGTTCGCTTTTTGTACGGTACTGGTTTCGCTTCTTGCACGTAAGCGGTGCGTGTTCTTGCCGCGGTACGGTTCGTTTTCTTGCACGGTGATGGTATGCTTCTGCACTGTACGGTTCGCTTTCTTTGCGCGGTACGGTTCGTTTCTTGCACGGTAGGGTTCGCTTCTTGTACTGGTACGGGTTCGCTTCTTGGCACGGTAGGTTCGCTTCTTGCACGGAGTAACGGTTGAGTGAACGGTTATGAAACGCTATGGCCCAAATTCAAAGTGGGTGTAGCTTTGTTTGATTGCCTGTCGACTATTTATGTTTTTTTATTTTAGATGGTAGACGTATATTTGAATTTCCGTGTTGGATTAGATATTTGTTATTTTCGTGTCTGGGTGAAAAAACACGAAGTTAAATCCAACGACAAATTTTTATTTTAGAAATTTTATTTCAGTGTACACTGTAGAAATGTGTGTTTTTCTGTTATTCGTAGTCTTATTGTCTCGATAAAATATTTCGCCAAGTACTATCATCAATTGTACTCGGCACTCGTTTTCATTAAGAATTAACTGCTGTCAATGAACAGGAAACATTCAATAAGTTGGACACTGACTGGAGCACGGGCGCACGATTTTCCAAGTTCGGTGTAATTAAGAGGTACTGTCAATTTAATGACACAAAGCCGGGAAGGTCGGAGTAACAGCTCCTGTGCTGACAGGCGTTTGGAAGAGCCCCGTCCTGTGTGTTTATTTTATGTGACAGGAGAGAACTTTATATTGGAAAATAAAATTAAATACTCTGAGTTTTAAAAACAAAATCATTTTCTAGAACTTCACATTGTTGCATGTACATACATTCAATATACAGCATATAACATTACATTGTACGTGTTCATTGTACATGATCTAATGAATGCTGGTAAAAATTAATATTCATTGTATGTTTTACAGATTGAACAAATGTAAGAATTAATTATTGCAGTCATCGTTGGATGTTATATTTTTCCTCTCTCTCTCTCTCTCTCTCTCTCGTCTATAATTATATATATATATATAGTATATATGTACATTAAATTGAAACGTTTACATTTAACTGCACGCAACCGTTGTGGGCAGGTAACCCCAAGAAAATGTCCTCTTACAAAGTAATTTGAAAAATAACGCAGCACGAACCACCTCAAAATCATGAAGGGGTAAAATGGCTTCAATTCAGTGCACGATCCACGGTCCCTAAATACCTTAATTGCATCAACAACCCACCCTCCTACTTCGATAGCGAACACCACGCAGCGATTTGAAGAAACATATCGAGAACGTCATCTTCTGTTGAATGATAAACCATCGTATCTTAGATCTAAGAGAAACAATACCTTAAATAAGGGACCTACAAAAAGCTCATTGAAGAAGATAATCCATGACAATATTTCTTGTTATCTAATAATCGTATAAAACTAGCCAAATTTTGTTTTGTGCGGCTTTTTTGCATGTAACCTTCTTCATAATTACATTTGTTTCATTTTGAAAGTGTGGAAATATTGGTGCTAGTCTACGACATGTTGGCACGAAATTAATGCAGTTCACATCTCCTTCAACATGTTAAAATGTTTAAGTGTAAAATAATGCAACATTGTTCTTTCAAAATCAAATTTTAATGCATGTTATCGTCGTCAAATGTAGCTACTCGTAAAAACGCACATTGTAAAATGAGCGGCAGTGCGTATGCGGTCCCTTCGCAATAACCAAAATGAAACCAATAACAGAACTAGATCCTTTTTTTTTAAGTGTATTGTCTCATGTTTGCTTAATGTAAAACACATCGAATTGGCCTCTTGGAACTCATAGAATAATCTGCATTTTAAGTACTATTTTTTCATCATAAACGCTTGCTATTGCCATAATTCAGGTAAATACCGTCTTTCCATACAAATTTTCGTTTTTTAAACATACTTTTTTTTCTAACTCTAATTGAGTTTACAACGCAAGAACATGGTCAATAAAAACAATTTAAAATCTTTTGAAAACAATAAAAGAGCAATTGACAATCATGGCATTAAAATACACAGCGAAGCTTCCAAGTCCTCTTGTACAAAAATTTAATGTACGGTATTAAATATGAGATGAACAGTCTTCATAACTCGTTTTCAGTTTATATATTCATACAGAAATTTGGAAACTGCCATAAATTTTGAGTGTATCGCCTGCCTGTTTGTCCGTAATTGTATTCTGGTCTGTAATTTTCCTTAAAGTCTGTGTAGTTCAAATTTGAATAAAGTCACAATGGATTGTTACCGATAAGTACTGCCGGTGCCGAAATTCGAATATATCAATGTATATAATGTATCAAGCAAAATAAATAGTGTGCAGATTTGTTACAAGCAAAATCCTGCCGTTAGGCGAATTTGCCGGTAAATCGAATGCTGCTGTAACGAGCGCTGACTGTACGTATATTTGGATGCTTACGGAAATAAAGAAATACAATAACAAACACCTTGATCGGTACTTATATTGATATCAGTAAACATCAGAACCCACAATACAAACCAGTGTAAATATCGGCAGCTAGGACAAACAGAATTGCTCAGTACCAATAATAAAAATATACATTGTACTCATGCCCGAACTCGTACTTTGTGCCAATCAATGTATTTATCTATGTACAGCCATGGTTTTTATTGAGTATGATTTCTGAACAAGCTTCAAAGCTTACTCAAAAAATCTTGAGCATGCTATCTATTACTTAATAATATAAAGTGGTTTTATCAAAGTTTTATTACGATTTAGAGCAGGGATTTTGAGTCTTGAGTAAGAAAACAAGCATAAAAAACCAACAACACATTAACAATAGATACTCATGATCAGTAATCATTCCGTCCAGTAGTGTGTACCTTAGTAAATGTACATGTAGGGAATATCCGGGTAATTCCGGACAGCGGATAATTCCGGACAGTTCAAGACTTCTTATGAAATACGACTACTTACCCTTTTTCTGTGACATATCTAAAAATAAAGTTGATGTTTTTTTTGGATCTTCTGTTGTCTTTGTTTTCTTATATCATTGTTTTATCAAAATTCCGAAGTATTCCGATTGAAATATTGAATTCAATTATTGAACTTTGGACCTTCGAACTTTGCATGCTTATTTTGCGGGAAAATTTAAAAGCAGATGAAGAAAAAGAAAAAATCTAAACTCAATCACAAGCGTAAATATTTTCTAGTTTTGTGGTATGAAAAGACTAAGAGAACCTAGAAAAGTTTAGTGAATATATATTTTCCAATTGAATAAGTGATTAAACATCTAAATCAATGGAAATAATCGTTTGTATATGCTGTCCGGAATTGCCCCCCCCCCATTTTCCTTGTAGTCGGGTAATTCTGGACGAGTACATAATAGGTGCATGAAGGCTACAATATTCAATGAAAACTGATGCATATAGAAAATGATATAATCGGTTATTTTGTAAATTATTTCTAATATAAAAGTGAAAAATTTCTAAATCAATTACAAGTCACATATTTAAACACCAAATCTCAAACATCGAAAATTAATAAAACGGAAGGCGAATCCAAAAATTAGATGTGGCCACAACTGTTCAGTATAAGATTCCTAAAAGATATAGATCTATCTGTTTGTATCAATGCATCGTTTGTAAAAATCGTTCACAAACTAGCTATTAATTCTGAATTCATTTGAAAACATATCTATGGAATTGTAGACACGCTTTTCTTTAATCCTGTAAGGGAGAGATAGGACCGACAACTCTGTGCAAGAGAATGTAAAGAGTGCTGTCCAGAATTATCCTCCTACGTGTCCGGTTTTACCCCACCTGCACGTATGTACATTTTTCTATGAAATAGAAAAATACGTGTTTTACATTCATGATCTGTACTTTTGAATAAAATAAAGTGGTAATATAGATGCATAACATATAATATATTACATATGTTGTGGAACAGTTTATTAGATATATCGGTGCTTAATTTGCGGAAATGAAAACTGTCCTGAATTACCCGGATTGCCCCTATATACCACCTATGCGCCTTCACAAGTAACTGTATGCATGCAGTTTTAAAAACAATCTTTCATCGGTATTTATAATCGGTCTTAATTCAGTAGTTCGAAAACGTAATGTGAACATTTTCAATAGATAAATCTACAAACTTGATAATATGATGTTGAAATCACCTCATTCAAACAATATTAATGATCTATATTTTATCATTATTTGTTATAAAAATATGAATGAAATTTTATTTTCTGTGTGACACCTTGCAAACACACCGAGTCACGCAGTGGACACACCGTGCTACGCGGAGGGCTCTTGGGTCGAAGACCGGCACAGAAATACTACAAAGGTGCCGACTCATTCCCAGGCCCAAGCTAATGCGTGGACTTTTGGTCAAGGCAGGGCCCGTGTTTTTCGGAAAATACTCATGGCCTGTATAGTACATAGTGATGTAGAGCAGGATCTAAGAGCCTCTACCAACATTTTTCCTGTAACTTTTTGTCTTGTGACTTTTTGTCCTGTGACTTTTTGTCTTGTGACCTTTTTGTCCTATGACATTTTGTCCTACTTTCTGATTGTGACTTTTTGTCCATGCATGGTCATTTTGTCTGAGACTTTTTGTCTGTGACTTTTTGTCCTGTGACTGTCTCACATTCTACCAAAAAACCTAAGAGCTTTAATTAAAGAAATAACTTCAGAATATGCAATCATATTTTTTTCTCAAGCTTTGGAGTCTCTGGCAAGCTTTTCATTTAATTTACACCAGGCTTTGATCGTTTTTGAGATAACAACTAAAAGCCAGGAATGTTGCATAGACACCAGAAATTTCCGGATTGTTAAAAGTAGCATATCGATTACACGGACTGGTAGAATAGCAAATTTTATTGGACATTTTGATTTTCTATCAGTTTTGCTGGTAGTACCGATGGTTTTCAGAAACTCAGGCTAAACAAAACAGCTATTGTTCTAAGACCCAATCAGTAACCGTATGATAGCTGCTCACCAATGGGTGCTACACTGTACACTTGCTGGAGAGCATATCAAAGGATCCGCTATTGCTTGAAATGATGAATTCATCTTTATTAAATTTTTTCAGACGACTTCGTTTACTCAACAAGCAATCAAGAGGGGTAACAACTCCACCCACGTATAGCAGAAAGGAACTAGCAAGGACAGATGGTGAGCATGAATAAATTTCCTTTCCAAGGAAGAAACATTATACAGTGAAACCCCAGTTCCCAGTGAATATCCGGCAGATTAAAACCATCATTTGGAAACTGCATTATCTTCTGTTGATACTAGGGGTGGGATGATACTCTATCTAGCCGAACCAATACATAGAGTATCACAATATTTGACTTATAATACAATACATATACTATTAGCATGATACCTAATGCATATCAATAGAAATTAGAACAAATTTCAAATCTATTCAGCTCAAAACAAACCAGAAAGTAGTTCTAATTGTAACGGGGACCATTACGGATGTTCTCCAAACCTCTCATATTGAAACAGCTGTCTGGATGTGCTTGTGCACAACCAATTTAACGACATCCACATACATATCATTCTCACAAACAAAACTTTTGTATTAAAAAAATAAATGTGAATTTAATTTAATGACCCTTAACTTTTTTTGTTGAGTATATATAAATGGTAAAAATGCGAACCACGAAATCTGCCCGGTCAAAATGTAAACAACAAGCGATAAATTAGCCCCAAAAGACGACGCGTTTACAACGTGTCTACAACGTGACTGTTCTATAAATGGAAAGAGGATAAACGTCTTCTTATTTGGAAGTAGAATTCAAAATCACGCTTGAAATGTTTGTAGTAAATTGCTTACCCCGTTATATATTCGACGTATTTCTGAACTGTAAATGCAAAAGTATATGATTAGATATCTCATGCATACTCATGATATGTTATTAAATAAGTTACTGTAATACTATTGTTAACAAAGAGAAAAGGGCCATGTGTATTCATTGCAAAACAATAATACAGTACTGTGCATGCCTATACACACGTCTCATAATCCCATGCGACTTTGTTATTTTAATTGTTTTGTAATATGATAAATAATTAGAAACAAGTGCATGCTTTGTTCTTGTGTATCTTTTTACTTTCAATGTTGTAATTACATATGAATGCATAACTTTCTGAAAGATTTAATTTTTAGGTCACCTGAGTAAACTCAGGTGACCTATTGCAATTGGTCTCTCGTCCGTCGTCGTGTAGTTGTCTGTCGTGCGTCGTCCGTTAACAATTGAACATTTTTAACTTCTTTCTTGATAACCACCAGTCCAATTCTTTTCAAATTTGGTAATGAAGCATATTTGGGACAAGGGGCACATAAATTGTAATTTCAGGTCTCTTGCACCCTGGGGCCTTGGGGGCGGGCAACAACTGCCCAAAAGTGGCCAATTTCAAAAATCTTCTTTACACCGCACATGTCTGAAGAAAACCAAATCATAGTGATGTAGAGCAGGAAGGCCTTTACCAAAATTGTAAATTTGGTGTCCCTGGAGTAGGTGTTCTGACCCAGGGCGGGGCCAAATTTGGTACATAATGTCTGTTAACAATTGAACATTTTTAACTTCTTCTTGATAACCACCAGTCCAATTTCTTTTCAAATTTGGTATGAAGCATCTTTGGGAAAAGGGGCACATAAATTGTAAATTTCAGGTTCTCTTGCACCCCCTGGGCCTTGGGGCGGGGCAACAACTGCCCAAAAGTGACCATTTTTCAAAAATCTTCTTCTTTACAACCGCACATGTCTGAGAGAAACCAAATGCATAGTGATGTAGAGCAGGAAGGCTTTACCAAAATTGTAAATTTGGTGGTCCCTGGGGTAGGGTTGTGACCCCAGGGTGGGCAAATTTGGTACATAATGTCTGTTAACAACTGAACATTTTTAACTTCTTGATAACCACCAGTCCAATTCTTTTCAAAATTTGGTTATGAAGCAGTTTCCAGGCTTTAGAGCATTATCCTTTATATGTAGTCACTATATCATACATATGGACTTCCCATGGGACAAAGATTTGGGGTCAAAAGGTCAAAGGTCAAGCACACTGGACATTGTAATAGCAATATGTTTTCATCTAAAATTCATATTTTGAAAGATGATAACATGTGAACAATAGATTCCATATTCAAGTTTAAATGCAAAATATGAGATATCCTATATGGGTAATGAACTCAGGTGACCATTAAGTTCTGTGGGCCTCTTGTTATACCCCCCCCCCCCCACAAACAAGTAGGGGGGGTGTATATAGGAATCACTCTGTCTGTCCATCTGTCCATCCGTCTGTCTGTCTGTGCAGATTCGTGTCCAGGCCATAACTTGTTTGTTCTTTGAGGTAGGCATACCATATTTGGCACATGGGTGTATCACTATGAGACGATGTGTCACGTATATTCATTACCTCTGTATTACTTTGACCTAAAGATCAAAATTGTAAGTTTTTAACATGAATTTGTGTCCGGCCATAACTTCTTTGTTCTTTGCCATAGGCATTCTATATTTGATGTAAGCATACCATAACTAGCATTTGGGTGTATCAATATGAGAGGATGCGGCGCATACATTCATGACCTATATTTGACCTTTGACCTCAAGGTCAAAGGTAAAATTCTCTAACTTGGATTATATTCGGCTTGTGGGTGTCTCACCATGAGAGGGTGTATCACATGGAGGAATGTGTCACGTACATTCATTGACCTCTGTATACCTTGAACCTTGACTCAAGGCTCAGGTAGGGTTTTTTAACATGGAATTCCTGTCGGCCATATCTTCTTTGTTCTAGCTGTAGTGACTCAAGTGAGCAAAAAAAATATGTGGGTTGGCGGGGGGGGGGGTATCCTTGTGAGTTGTTACTCACGTATTTCTAAGTTTTAATTGATTATGCAAAGACAATTTCATGCTTTGCTCGGTCCAATGGTCACACCATATGTATAATTTCTTTGTAAGAACATACATTTACTTTCACTACAAAATGTCACGACTTTAGAGCTTTGAAAAAAATCTTCGCAAGCAAATTAATCCCCCATGGGAATTTTCAAAAGTTCGCAGGTATGCTGCTTTGCAAGTCTAGATATTATTTCTTCAAGTATCCATACCATGAAAATTCTCATTAAATATGTTGACATTCAAATATGCATGTTCATTTATTTTCATTAGATACTCAGCTGCAGACAAAAACAGCAACCCTTCAGAAAGCACTTAACACAGAAAAAGAAGAGAAACTGAAACTAGCCGCAGAAATGAAAAATATGCACATAGAAATGCAGAAAATGAAAGTTGAGAGAAGTAGGCTTATAGCTTCAGCAAGTGAAAAGGTTGGTGAGATATAATATACAATTATGGACTGTTTAGCGGGGAGACATCACATATTATCAGGTCAAAGTAGGGTTATCCTACTAAGACCTGATAATGTGTGATGTCTCCCCGCTAAACAGTCCATGATAGTTTTATTATCCTGAAGAATCTAAAAAGTAAAAAAAAAAAATATCTTGAATCTAAAAAGTAAAAAAAAAAATATTTTCTTGAAAACATTTCTTGACTTGAATTTTCTTAAGTAAAATGTCATCAAGATTGTAACAACTTTT
>CAJDSM010058699.1:60-13410 GCA_903981925.1 Ostrea lurida | reverse complement strand
ATAACTATTTTGTTTTTATATAAAATGGAACATCTAGAGTAATGTGAAAGAAATTCATAAATACCTAGAATGAAGGTTTCCTCCGTTAAATTTTCCTAATCACATGTTTTTTGCACGTCAACGTGCGTTCAGCGTTCGCCTACCGCGCTCATCAAATTGCGTTCACTGTGCGCTCTGTATGCGCTCCCCTTTCGCTCTCCGTGCCTTTACCGTTCACGTGCTAAAGTAAACAGGAAGAATATTTTTAGCAAATGCACTTAAAACAACAAGTGGCCTGTGGGCAGGAGTTACTCGATACAGTTACATGTATGTATTAGGTTCTTGGAAAGCCGGTTTATGATAACGACACGCAATGCTTTAGGGGATGGTTCTGTGTTAGTGAGACGACACAAGCCGTATGGTCAGTAGTCATATTTAATTCATCACACAAATTGTTTTAATTTTTAATTGATATGATTCATCGACAAATCAAAATTTTCACTTGCAGATTAATTAAAGACATGTGCAAATATTTAAAAATATGATTTCATCTCATTATAATATTATCTAAACATTCGAAATAATAATCTAATACAATGATATATGATGCAAAACTTTATAATTATTTTAAATCAATTATTTTATTTCTGTACAGATACAGTGAGCATTCCTCCGTCTATCCACATATTTATCTCTTCATTGTAGCCAAATATAGCGAGAAAAAAATTAATATATAAACATTATTATTATTTTGAATTTTAATTTCTATTGGTCGAAACAACACCAAATGACCACAATGGCTTTCTCTTCCTCCGCAGCGTAAACATGATTGGACCTGAAGTTTCCTAAATGAAGTAAAAAGATGACCTGATATAGTTTCATTAAAAATAGCACCAGAATATGTGTCTTTGTTAATCTGCACTCGTTTCTACTTGTGATCAAGTCATCATATTACTCAATCAAGTGCTATCCTCTTGAAACGAATAACTCATATATGCCTAAATTACATAATATAAAATATTTATTCCAAAGAATCAATGACTTCAAAGCGATATTCATTTATTCTAGCTTTGAAACTATGGGAATACGTAGTTCATTATAGAACGCAGTATGTATGCTCATGGTATATCGAAGTGTGATATAATTCGTTGGGGTGACTTGTCAGTTTTATCGCGTAGAAATTACTTTACACTTTTAGACAAGAGTGACGGTATTTGTCTCATATTATACATTATACTATAGCGATTAAAACATGTCTTTTTAAGAGAAGTTGATTCGATATGTGTAAACTCCTGGACATTTTACTCGACAAACTTGAAATAAAAAGTCGACAAGTTTGTAAGGGAGTAAGTCCATCAGACATTTATACCCATGACTTACTAATTCTTCAAAAAAAAGATGTTTAAATTCGTATATAATTCAATTTGTATAACAGTTTTCCATCTGAAATTAGCAATTTCTACGCAGAAAAAAAAAAAAAGACTAGTAACTTAAGTTCGAGATCAGTTTATTCGTGTAAATGCTGCGTATTGTTATGTTACGTTTTGTGGGACATTGCTGAATCAATTGCAAATTATCGATTTTCGATTTCATTTTTAATCCAAATTCAATCAACATTGTTAACACAAGGACTTTGTATTATTGCAATAGTATTGAAGTACTTATTGTGTCACACATGCTCGAAATGATCTAGGGTTTATGTCACCCTGCCTTTGCTAGTTTCGAATTCTGCAATTCTGAGCTCTAATTGAGCATCCATTTAACTGCCCGCTGACAGCCCCTTAGGCCTATTACGCTTGGAGGTAGTACCGTGCAATCGTCAACGTGAAACAGGACACAGCAGGGTGGCAAGTTGCTTCGCGAAGATCATCTAAAGAAAAACCCACTTGACGAATATTTTTATTCGGATACATTAATTGTTATTACTAATTCATTCAGTTTCTAATTCTGAAGCATCATTTACTTATGCAACTTTTCCTTGTCACAACGTGCTTTCAGTTCAACATCGATGAACAAATAGGTCTGTGTTTAAAGCTTAAAGGATTACAATGCTGCCATTTTACTACATCCACAATAAAAATAACAAATTGCTTGCATATTTTTTGTAAGAGTCATCTCGTAAAAGGTAAATTAACGTTATTTTTCGATAATTAAAAATAATGTGCTCAGAATATCTTGCTTTAAATAATTTCTCAGTATTTCAGAATACGCAATATCCAAGTGTATCAAAATAACATTGTCATAATATATAAGTTTTAATTTATATTTTAGGAGTCCACAATATGTAAAAAAATGCACTCATTTTCGTTGAACTGAGCGCCGTCCTTTGTGTTGCATGTACCACGTTGGATCAACGACGTATTCTGTCGAGATTTAAGAACGTAAATCAAGATTTTAGAGTTGAATTGTGTCAATTGGTCTGTATGTTATATCTCAGAATAACTTGAATACAGTATTCTGACAAGTTCATTCTATCGCCACAGTCAGTTTAGTTAACGCTTAAGTAAAGTGCGCCAATATCTAGGTATTTCTATGAAACTTGTTCAAACATCTACATCCGGTGACGCGCTTACCATCTAATTTCCTTTCGTGCCGCACAGCCGTTCCAAATATATAGATATATGTTCTTTATAACAAATCTTACAATTTTTTAACCACTATTTACCGTAGACAATATTAGCATCAATAGGAGCCGCAATTAGATATATATACGCTCGATACATGACTTGATTTTATTATCTGTGTAAACGGGCCTTCTATTGTAGGAAATGTGTCGTCAATTTTTGTGATATGGAAAATGATAATGTCATGTTCTCTATTTTGTTTTATTATTTTGTTGTTTGAAGGCTCAATCAATATTTGGTTATAATTCCTCTGGTACATTAGTTTTTTTTTCTAGTATCTCTCTTGTCTCAAAAAAGATGATATTATAATTTATAATTTTGTATGACAGCCTTTTAGTTAACATTATTCTCTCTTTTGTTTATAAAATCATTAATGTAGTTAGAATAAGTTTGATACTTAGTAATTTCAGATCAGTGTGTTTTAATCCTCATACATTAGGCCTTCAACTTGGATTGTTTAATTGCTGAAACACGAAACACCACTTAACACAACAGGAGCTCACGCATCACACTATTCGATACATTTATTCAGATGAGGGCGAGTACAGATGAACTAGTACAGTACATTACATACTTTTTTGAATAGATGGGGTAGTTTTTTATGTAGTTTTTCTGATTAACATTGTAGGAAGGATTAAATTGCAGATCTTTACGTGAAATCTTACAAATCTAAATTTTTGCATGGCCATGATATTTGGGAATAAAAGGTTTCGTCTAGATCCTAGGGTTCAACTTGTGTGTTAATTTTGATCGATGATTAAAACGACGACCTGAGTACTTAGTACTTACAATGAATTGCAAATAAAAATGTACTTAAATGGTAGATTAGGGAATATACGTCGCTATTTAATTTCTCCAAATGTTCGCAATATGTAAGGCTCTCCGCCAAACAAACTCGTTAAATATCCAGCTCTTGCTTACTTCTAGTTGCACAACCAGTCCGCAATTACATGTAATAACACTCAAAAAATAATTAGATACAAGTTCCTAAGCTATACCTTCTTATATGATACGATCTCGAGTACTGAATTGAGAAAACACTTATCGATGTAGAGGTGAAACAGGTCTTATTGACGCTAGGTTTTCACTGGAGATTTCATTTCCTCCCTGTAAGTTTCTTATTTTCTGGGTTTCTCATAATCTTACCTCGCATACCCCCTCTGGTAATTATAAAGTAATTTTTAGCGTTTGCTTACTGAAAGGGCTAATAAAGATAGAATGTGGATATGATAGAGTCTTCGTTTATTCTGTGTGCTACTGGTGGTGAATCTGTGTGATAATTTGTATTTACATTCACCTTGTGTGATGTTCATTTTCGCTTTTTGAATGCTAAGTGTACAGATAGGAAGGCCCCGGGGGTGGATCCAATAATTGTTAAGGGTACTAGCATTCTTAGGCGTGTCAGTCGAACCATCGCACACTCTCCCGAACCCCTTTAGATTTGAAAATTGTAACATCTAGATTAGTTACTATAATTTATTGCAAATTATTTCTTGATTTGCTCCAACTAAGTGTGTAAACAGGCCTGTTTGTCCCAAATATGATACCTGTACACACGGGAATGAACTGCTTGTTACTATCTGAGACATATGAGAACAATCTCAATGCAGACTAAGGGGAAATGGGACAAATGTTCAGCCAAAAATAATGGAATGATAAAAGGGATGTCCACTATGATAATTCCCTTATAATAACAATACACTAGTACACGAAAATCCGGAACTTGTTGTGGGAGTCAAACACATAAGACCACTAAAAGTCCCACATGAAAGAGTTCGGATAATCAAAGATAAAAACCGTCGCCCAGGAAAGAATGTTATAGCACTTATTCTTGTTTTTTGTGTCTCAACTGTTTGTTCATTCCAATCACCGTTTTGAGAGTGTGATAGAGCTCTCTTATTGCTTTGTTGTATATTCTACTCTATCAGGCGTGAGTTTACATCTTATATACCCTTGTGGCTCACTAAGTTAATTTTCCTCTCGTGTGCAAAAATCTTTGGTATGTAAGAGATACAAGGAAGGGCCCATAACTATTCACGGCTCGGAGCCACAGTACATATATACAGTATCCTTAAACTGCTATGTCTCAAGTTATATAGGAAAAGTGCCCCCCCCACACCCATGTTGAAAAGTTGTGTGGCCCCCTGTTAAAAACAATCACAATCACCATGTCACTATATTGCCGACAAGTTTGAAGTTCCGTTTTCAACACTGAAAAAATACAAGTCACACTGTATTGGGCCAAAATTAGCATCCGGTAGAGCGAAGTATTCACCAATACTATTAATTTAATTGTATCGCTAAATTAGTAGGTCTTTTTTTAGCCGCACACAAACCGAAACATAGCAGCTCTTTCGGCAGATGAAGGGAGACATCGATTACTATGTTCTTTAGACTTTAAATTTATGTAGTCCCTGAACGGACGATTTGCCGAAAGATTACAAGACTACTCGATAAGACGGAAGCCACATGCGTTTAACATGTCGATGGCAGTGCCAAGAGAACAGAATACCACGATGACCTGATATAAACGCAACAACGATAGTAATAGAACGTAAATATGATACAAGCTCACGATTAGGTATCGCACGGTTCACTCGACGTTTATTTGATAGGATACACGCCCTGGTACGATAGGCATAAACATACCGCTAGCGGTTTGAAAAATTTCATATGCATATCATTCACGTATGGTCGGGGACATTCATTGACCTGTTATTTTCATTCTAGGCCATAGGAAATTCATGCCATGTAGACGATAATTTTAGAGGTGATGTCACGTACCCGTTTGGATGCATTGCGTTTAAGAGGGTTGGCCACACTACCATCATGGGTGAATAAAAAAGTGTCTCAAAAGACATGCTGACGTTGTATATGTGGATTCTAATAAATTATGACGAAAGGATGCGGTATGGGATATATGACAATGGCTATTTAAACATGTGAAATAATGGTGTTTGGAAAAATATTTACGAATATTGAATACAACAAACATACTTTGTTAAAAGAGTGTGGTCTCGCCGGAGTAAATATGAACAAAAAAGTGCCTTCCCGGGATTCTCAACTGATAAGACCTGCGTTTCCTACAAGCAACTCCACCCCCAGTGTCTCCTTACCTCTGAGTCTAGTGAAGTTTACTCACCATCAACCATTGAATCTCGAACAATGCTTATTCCACCTCACACTCATGTTAAATCCCAATCCTTAGATGACGTCCTTGTTTTATCAAAAGCAGTACAACCTTTAAGGTGTAAGTCGGGAAGCTAACCTTAAATACTAACAGATGTTCTATCTTCTTCCTCTCAGATAGAATCATCGTGTGGTTAAGTAGAGCATTCAAGCACATATGTATTTTAGACAGCCTAGATAACACATTACAATTTATACTCCGAAATCATAGTTCATACAACAAAATAAAAATATATATAGTATAGCCTGTGCTATAATAGTGGTAACAGTAAGGAAAAATATAATTTAATTAATAAGATTATCTAGCATAACATCTACAATATAGTTTCGTAATTACTAAACTATATATGTTTGATTGTACATTATTATAAAATCATACTTTTAGTTATATATAGTATATAGAGATCATCGTCTAATGGGTTACTATGATATACTTATATGATTTGTAGACAGACGGCTGATATTGAATAACCCTGTTTACTATAGTTACCTCCATCTACCACGTACCACTTGCTCAACATGCAGGACGCATCCTTCGAAATCTACGCGAGGTCATTTTTCACATACAACAAAATCTTACTACTAAGATAAACATTTTTGTCATCTTTTTCGGATACTAAACAGAGCATTGCAAACTATGCATTTGAGTGAAGGAATGACAGTGGTATCACCTTTTATTCAAGATACGTAATTTTAAATGTTTCTAACGAAATTTTTTATTTGATTTATTGTCTTTTGTGGGGAGAATTATTGTGGAAATGATTTATGGACCCAAATGGATCAGATGCCTATAGAATTCTGGCACGATCATGCGGAAATTTTAATTTTGACGATTCAAGGACCCTCCGTAACTCAACACAGCGTGTAAATACAGGAGCAACCATGCTTTAATCTCCAACTATCCAAACAATACTTAAGAGGCCACGCTCTTAATTAAAATTCAAACCTGTAAATGTTATTGCGCAAAACTTAGGGTGTCCCTTCAAGAGATTTTGCAGGAATGGCAGAGCCATTTAGGCTAATATTGACCAAGCCTAGATTTTGTATGTGAAAACAACCTCGTTATCTGAGCAACTTAGATTGATTGGGATGTTTTTGCATAATCACTTGTAAAATCAGACAACCTATGTAATATGTAACACGCGCAATACGCAGGTTTTTTCTAGTGCTCCTTTGAAAACCCAATGAAACAATTTTGTATTGATTGTTCATTTTGTTTGATGAATAGCGATTTCTTTTCAGGTTGATATTACAGGTACAAAAAGGGATTGGTCACAAGGTTTCTTGAAGTGGTAGGATTCGCCCTTCTGCTCTAACTTTGTGTATTTTATTTGCTTGGGATTACACAAACTGAAAACATGCTAAGATACTAGACGAAAATTATTGCTGTTAGACATATATTGTTAAGGTTATTTAACGGCCGTAGGGTAAAATATTTTCATATATGTCACTATTGGTATTCCGGGAGTTAAATCTTTATTGCCGTGCAGCCAAATTGTTTTCAGTTTTACAGCAATGTTTATGTTTACCGCTTAAAACGTCTACTTCCTTTGTAAATAAAAATTGGTAATATCTTTTTTGGGTTAAGGGAAGAGTGAAGGCTGAAATTCTACTTTTCAAGGAGAGTATTTTCTGAAGAAATATATGTATAGTCGGAACTTAAGTAGTTAATTTAGACTCGTTTTAGGTTTTAGTTGGACTTTACTTTATTGCGAGATATATGTCGAATTCATGTAATACTTATATCCGATGTTGCGATGAGATTGTAGTTCAATACCCGCCATCGGCACCACAATGTACACCATTAAGCTCCATAGTTATAAAAAACAAAATTAATGTTTTTTCCACTGGTAAGTATTTTGTGTTAGACTGGTATTGATAACTAAAACAAGGAAATGCATGAGAACAAAATACGGAGAGACGGGATTTGATGGTGCCCATAAGAGAGGTGGGATAAAGAGAAAAGGTGGCCCGAACTGAGAAGAGAAACTCGGAATACCCGCCTTAGTTCTTGTGGAAAACGGAAGTTCGTACGGATGCGTTGATATTACTTAACGGAAGATGCTCCTTAGTCATAGCGAGAGGCGTGAATTGTTGGTCAGATGAGGAGGGTGATAGAGACGGTAATTAGGTATCTTGGTTCGGTGGTCTGATAGAATACAATTACTCTAGGCTCTGTCGGGTGTCAACTGATACAAGCCCTATTGTTAGCCTCATATATCCAGAGTTAGTTTGGGCGACTCAGACGTGGCTCACAGCATAAGAAATAAAATCATAAGGGGGGGGGGGGTACGTTGAGTTGGATAAGATGCTCATAAATTACAACGAGCCTCAGAAACGAGCACTAGTACGTGTAAATGGGGAGCTACATACAGCTGAAAAATCTAGTAGAAAGATCAATAACATTGAGCAATGGACTGATGCTTTTCTCATATTTTCTAGTATTTATTTGCAAGCACACCCAGCAAAAAATTTAGAATTGTTGAAGTATATGAGAGATATTCGTTTAGCAGCTAGCAGGTGTTCAAACCTGGGTTTTAGAGACTATGACCAACAGTTTAGGCTGAAAATGGCTAGACATCTTACAGGTTCTTGGAGTAAAGTGGACTCTGAACTATGGCTTTTGTACATAAATGTTAATAACCCAATATCGAGGGACATGACTGTTGTTTCTTCAAACCAGAGTCAGATTAAAAAATGCTACACATACAATTATCAGGGTTCATGCTTCAAAACTCCTTGTCGTTATCTTCATTCATGCATTAGGTGCAATGGCAATCATCCTTATGCGCAATGAGCTAATAAGGAACAGGGGGCATCTCAAACGGGATTTGGTCATGCGAGGCAGACCATGACCCAGAGCTAAGTGTACCCCTAGAAAAAATCTAGGAAATAATTTTGATCAAACCCAAAATTTATTAGTTAA
Source organism: Ostrea lurida (assembly GCA_903981925.1). Classification (NCBI taxonomy): domain Eukaryota; kingdom Metazoa; phylum Mollusca; class Bivalvia; order Ostreida; family Ostreidae; genus Ostrea; species Ostrea lurida. Next base: position 4,692 of record CAJDSM010058699.1, on the reverse strand, counting down.
ATTATAGACTGTTGGAAGGTTATAGGAAAAACACAACACTCATTATATTTAAGGTTGCCAATTACTTTAGATTTACACCAAAAAAAAATTAAATTGTTTTAATGCCTATAAGTTAAACTTTTTGCAGCGGCATATTCCATGTGATGTTATCATTCAGTCAGCTTTCAGGACTTGAATTCTTGCCAAAACAAAACAAATTTAATATTACCAAGGCAGTCCAAAGCAGATCAGGTGGGAAAGGGGGAAGTCATCATTATTGAAAACAACAAGTTCCATTCTAGCATCAAGCCTGTCGGCATATATCAGGTTATTTAATGTAAGAACTCAAGGCTTTTGCTATTTATTTTGTCATTTTGTTAGGAAACCCCTTACTAGGGCTAGCTCTTCCCCTTACAGTGTTGCATAAGCTAATAGGACATCAGGTCTTGATTCCAGCAGTCTTTTCGAATTGGAGCAGCAACCACAGCTTCGAGGTTGTGTTTTTCAGAAGACACAAGTATGCTGGGCATGGATATGTGAATCCCAATCATACCCAACATTACATAAGGATAACTCAAGCTATCAACCCTTTTCAAGAACCATAGCTTTTCATCAGATGAGTTCGCTTTTCACATTACCGATGTAGTACATTTGGACAGTTACTGAAAAAAAATCTATCCTTTGGAATACTATTTGTGCAGCAAAATTGGCAACCAGGTTTGTTTTGCTAAGAGCTTCAAGGGTGTAATCCTTAGTAATTTAAAGTGGGGCGAAGTCTTGGCATTTTCAGTCAAGCGGGAGAACTGGGCTACCCCCATTGTGGTTGGCCGGTGGTCGGTTCAGTTTGTTCCTCATGAAGCCGATCATCGTTGTCCTACTTTCGCCACTGTGGAGGAAATGGTGGCGCTCCAGTCTCCTGCATTACTGGATATTCTGTTAATGGTGCCAGTTCGACAGACAGTGATATTCTTTAATTTTCAAATTTGGTCCTTGGGTTGCCGTCTCACCGGGACTCCCAAAGGTTACCAAACATATGTTTGTTAAATTGGAATATATATAATTCTTGAATGGGCATATCAATCATGATTGATATACTTTGCAGTGTTGTGCTTTTTGATTTTTTGATGCTTTGCATTTTGGATTTTAAGGGGAATATAACTTGTACGCAAAATTAATCATGCCGTCAACCGGAGATGGGTTTAATTTGCATTGATTTGTAGCATTTAATTTATTTTTTTTTAAATTTTTTTTTATAATGAATTTTCCAAACGACAAACTAACGCAATTGGGATTGTGTTTTTGCCGTAGGTTGATACCTATTTTGGTTTGGCGGTGTCCAATTTGCACCAGTGTATGGCATTTTCCCATTGTAGATTAGTTGTTATATTGATATTTACAACAATTATACACATGTTGCTTAAGTCGGCCAAGGACATATAATCGCCACAAATGGGGGTATACATCAAAGCATAGCAGTTAGTTGTTTTTCATATTACAATTAAAGTTGAGCATTTGGTGGTGTCTTTCTATTGGACAGAGTAGAGAGGCGAGTAGTTTAGGTCCTGGACTTTAGAGAGGGAAAAAAAAGGCTGGTTGAATTTATGAAAGGTCGTCTTAAATATAACTGTGGAATTAAATTTATTCTAATTTAATTTAAAATTCGTATTTATCTTCTTTCTGGCATTATTTAATCGACTTCTGGCATTCTTAATCACCAAAAGTTCTGGCGTTTCCTACTTGACAATCTACTGTTTTCCTTTGATAATTATATTGGTAAACTGGGTTGTAAAGTCTGTATGATTTAAATTTACTTGTTTTCCACGCTCTTTGCGGTATCATCAGGCAGAAAGGACCCCAAGTCATAAACATTTTATATGCGTATCTCCTTGTCATAAAATTATTTAAGAATAGCCATTTTTGATGAAACACACGAGACTAAATAAGGGATCTTTGAATTGAGTGCTTATGGGTATGAAATTTGTTCACCAGGATTTATTGTGGCTTCGCCTGCCTGCGGTCTAGCGGAGGGCGGGACGTATTAGGGTATTCACTTTTATCGTATTTCGTCGTTGCCGCTCGTCTGGCGTCGTCGGGTCGTCCACAAAATTTTCTGTCACATGTTTTTCAGAAAACCCACATGTAGGCCAGCGTCTTTTGATATTTGGGCACCAGTAGCGATCATAGTATGGGACAATCTGTTGATCGTTGTAAATCGCAGTTTTCCAATTTGCCCGCATGTCGCAACTGCGCTGTGACACAAAACTTTGTCAATATTTAACAGATGAGGCGAACAATATTTCTGATCACATTTTTCTCAGGAAACGCCATCACAGGCCGAGCGTTTCCTTGAGTATTGGCAAAGACTGATCAGTCATGGACAACTGATCATCGCGTGTAACCGGCAGTTTCCATATCTGCCGCATTGTCAAAAGCTTTCCCTGTTTGACGCAACTTTGAACATTTTTTTAAGATTAGGACAAATTTTTCTGTCACCAGCTTTTTCTCAGCGAATCCACATAGGGCCAGCTTCCTGATAGTTTGGCAACAAAGGCATCAGTATGGGGCAAACTCGTATCGTCGTAACGCAGTTTTCCACATTCGTGCCGCATGGTCAAACCTTCCTGTTGCTGGACGCAACTGTTGAACATTTTTTTAAGATTAGACAAATTTCTGTCACAAATTTTTCTCAGGATAACCACAACAGGCCGAGCTTCCTGATATCTTTGACACAGCAGGCGCATCAGTAAGGAAACTGTATGTTGTTAACCAGTTTTCCAACTCTGCCGCATGTCAACTTTCCTGGTTTTGACGCAACCATCTAATGTTTTGACCAAACAAGTTTGTCATTTTATTTCAAGATAGAATTCTCAAACTATATAATGGGCATCTCATAAACATATCTGTAGTCTTTTCATTCGTAATTCTCCTGTTAGCAATATTTGCATTGTATTCTGGTAAACTTGAAACAAAAACTGACATTCTGAGAAAAACATTATACTACTTTTTGCCATTGATGATAGTTAGAATGATGAAGTAATTTTTCACATTGAAACATTAGAAGAAGCAGGGCGACACCCATGTTCTTCCCTGGCATGACTACCACTTCAATGTTATTTCACCGAGCTAGGCAAGGGACAATATTTAAATCCGGGTAAACGAATTTCATATAAATTCAATATGCCATAAGCACGGATTATCTGATTCTATTTTATCAAAAGCAAAAACTATCATTAATAGATATAAACGCATATTTTTGATTACTTCTTACTTTCACACACCCAATTCGATCTGCTGAGCGTTCGTCTCGCAAGCAGGCCGTACAACAGGAATTCTCTTTGGGGGTGCACGAAGACCTAGGGCAAGGGGTCTGAGGGGCCGCTGAACCAATGGTTCCCCATTCCTGGCTTCAGGGATTGACCTATGGTCGGGGGTCCAGGGGGCCATTGTTCCCGGAAACCGATGATAAGTTTTAGCTATTTTCATAGCGTCTGAGGGTCGCTTTAGGCCCCAGAACACGTCCCTCGGTAGGGGTCGAGTGCTTACCGAAATTCCCCGGAAGCTGAGAAATTATAGCATTTTTTATTTTTAACATAATGGGGTGCAACTTCAACCCAATGCACTCCCCTGGTTACGGCCTTTCAACGTCACCAGTCTTGAAAGCTTTGGGGACATCATCTGTGTACCAACCTGAGTTTTCACCTTCATTAAAAATTTCCTTTCGGGAGCCGAACCCTTTCTGATGGACAAAAATAGTATTTTACCTTCAACTGTTTTTTACAGGTTTCAAAGGGCTGGATGTACTCGTTTTCTTTTAACGTGATTTGATTGGGGCCCCGTCATTGAACCTAGCCTAGCTATTGCACTTTTTTATGATACTCCAGCTACGGAGCTCTCATATCGCTTTTTTCCGAACCCGTGTTTATTTGAACCTTGGAAAACAAGCGCAGTTTGTGCTTCTACGCCAGCCATACCTCACAAAGGCTTCAGGGGATCTTTCCCAACAGACTAATTTCTAGTTTGAGCTTCAAGAAATCCCAACTTTATTTCAGGGGAAATCAAACTGCACCGGCAGTACGGCTAGCACACGTAAACTACACGAAACTATAAGGAATGAATTGTAAAGAGGAAAAAAAAAAAACATATAAATACATACACGTTAAATTTGAAAAAAAAAAAATGATAATACAATTGCGTAATATTGACTTAGAGAAAAACTGTTGAAAAACAAAAGGGGGGTCTAACAGTTACATAAAAGGGAATCAGACTTGACAATATCGCTGGGAATAACATCGAAAAATAGGCAAGCAAAACAAGATTTTTTCCATTGCCAGATTGCTATTTCCTCATCTTATTCAAATTGAGAAGGGAGGGAACTCGACTCTTCATGCTGTATTCTATCATTCCTTTTGCAAGTTCAACAGTGGAATAAGTGTTAACACACACGAAAGTCAAGAAATATATCAATGTAAACACAGGCATCCTTGTCGTTCAGTACTATGAACTGATGGTTTGGCAATCTAACATGAATACAAGCCAACTTCGTTATCCCGTGGGGTCGAAAACGAAAACGTTTAGAGATATCCATGGATTCACCAACTATTGAGTTTGAAATTCATTAAAGACATATGTAGCTTGGGTTTCATTTCTCTCTCC
>CAJDSM010058693.1:150-13038 GCA_903981925.1 Ostrea lurida | reverse complement strand
GAAAGTCAGCTCCCAAATCCCGTCTTCTACCGCGCCATCCCATTCGGAAATTCTTGGATCCGCCGTTGATCACATCCCTTCGAGAATTTTTCACCCACCAGCGATAGGTGAAGGTCCATTTCAGACCTGCTTCCCGCGCATTGTTGTAGCAGGTAGTGTTTTCATCCTTTCTATGTCTATGACGACAACGAACCTAGGTGTTTATGATCTCTTGAACAAGACCAACGCCCCTCTTCTAACTGTCGAGCATCCACAATAAAGGTTTCACCCTGGCCAGTAAAAATATAGCACAAAGAAAGGCAATTCTATCATTCCTAAAATCTTGTAAAAGAAACAAAGATATGACGTGATTTAAGACTTCTAGAGTTGCGTTTCTTGGTTGAGTTCTGTCACGAGGCATCAAGTGATTACGTCCCACTATGGAGAAGTCACCATTGCCAGTGACGGACTGCAAATGTAGTCCTGTGCTCGGTGCTCATGGCCTTTGAACAGGAGGGAGCTTTCTCGTGCACATGCCAAACAATGGGTACTAATCAAATAAAGGATTGTGATTCTTTGCAATACAGAGGTAATAAATGAGTAAAACACTTGAACCAGTACTCCTGAAATCAGGAGAAGGCCCACATAAAAATACCTACTTATTTTGCCAGCGGAGCTCATCTACATTTATAACATTGATATTATATTTTTTCTCTACACGTCATTTTTTTTTACTGATTTGTCGATTTACTTTAAAATTGACCTAAACATTTTCCAAATATTGCAGTTTTTTCTTTGGTTGATTGATTGATTATATATATTTTATCTATTCCTGCATCGAGAGATGCGGCGCCCTATAGTTTTCACTTTGTCCATCTGTCTGTCTGTCAACAATTTTTGTTAACACCAAAACTCAAAACCTATACATTGTACATAGATGAAATTTTGCACACTTGTTTCTCACCATCTGCATATGTGCATATTGAAATTTGGTCACATAGGGGTCAATATTTTGGGGAAAAACATCATTTTTCCATGACAATTCGCAGATTTTGAGAATCATAATTAAATTTCGTGAACACTAAAACTCATAACCTCTACATTGTACACAGCTGAAATTTTGGCAACACTTGCGTCTCACCACTGCAGATGTGCATACTGAAATTTGGTTTATAGGGGTCAATATTGTGGGGGGAAAAGTAAATTTTTCATGCCTGAGATTCGCGAGATTTTGAGGAAAATCCGTACTTTGTGAACACTAAAACTCAAAACCTAATACAGTGTACATAGCTGACGAATTGTTGCCATACTGTTTCTCACCAGATGTGCATATCAAGTTTGGTTTTATAGGCGGATCAATATTTGGAAATCTTCATTGCTTCGATTACAAAATTCACAGATTTTGCAAAATCATATTTGTGAACACTATAACTCAAAATCTATGAATTTTACTTAACTAAAATTTTGCAAAAACTGTTGTTATCACCATATCGCAGATGTGCTACATAAACATATTGCCTCAGCGGAACCCTTACTGACTTTTGTCAGTGTTCTAGTGTTACGTTCCACTCGAGAATATTTCACTCATAATGCGAGACTCAACATGCCGGGAAGTGCTGCGAAATTTAGGCCTATCACTCGGGCACTTAAGGGCCTTTTTCTTGTAGGAACTTACTATAGTGTTATTGTACCGCTGGGTGAGTAAGCTTCGTAGAAAACCACCTTGCCTGTGAACTAGAAAGAAAGTGAAGCGGGAGCTACTGGCTACGAAAAAAAAAGGAGAAAGCCATTAGATGGGAGCAATGGTGACCGGGACCAGGGTAGTAATTAGTGTTAGAGATGTTTTCATGTATCTTGTTGTTTAAAGGTAATTAAGGGTAGCAAAAGCAAGTTCTAGACTTGGTGTCGTGTCCGAGTTAGAATCCATATTTGCGGAAAGCTGAATTGAACGTGACTGTTAAAACTCCTGCAACAGTTCAAACTTGTTGTAAGTGTGCGGTATGTGAGCGTGATGGAAAGGACCTGTAGTGTTTAATTTTGGTGACAACAGATGGCCTTGCGCCATATTGGATAGTACTATATTGCAGCAGATATAATGCGATGTTATACTTATCTATACGTATTTGGATTACTCTCATGTCTACTTCATGTTTATAGTCCCATATTGCAGTAAAATTATTTTTATCTATCAATATTATAAGTTAATCTGATATCTTGAACTACCTTATGCACTTATTCGGACAAAATTTGTAGATGCACATTCTGGGATCAAACTCTAGGGGTTTCCCGATCATTCTGTTATTAGTATCATACATTACAGTACTAATATAAAGTAACAAATGACGTTGTAATTATTACCCGTTACAGGTACAGTAAATTCTTCACCAGTCCCAGATGGTGAGTATTTAATATGGGGATGCTTAACTCCAATCTGGACAAACTAATCCTGTTCTTTCGCGTTTTGCTTGTTGGACGCTCCGTTAGTTATTTATCCCCTTACCCACCTCGATTTGGAAATGTATAATAACACCAATTGTCTGAGATTTTCTATTTGTTAGACCCTATATTACGTCTAACAAGTAACCTCTTCCCCCGCCAAAGTTCTTTTTTTATGATTCAGAAAAGATGAGGGAATTACCGTTGTTTGTGAGCTCAAAGGGGGTGCCCGTTGGAAATCGGTTGTGTTAGTTATCCCCGTATTGTAATGTGCAATATCTCAATGGGGATCTTGGTGGATTCCTGTACCATTGTGTATGTGTGTGTATTAGTCTTTATCAGTTGCGGGTCCATACTATTGATTTTCATGTTACATTTGATAGACTTTCGTGGCCGCCATCTTATTATGGTGATAATATTTATTTGTATTTCGTTCTCATTGTTGGCTTTTATGAGTTTTTACTCAGTGCATTCAATGGTGTCTCTTCTTTCTTTATGGTATATTGTCTTAGTAAGTTTGTTGTGTTGTAATTTTTTTTGATCGTTTAATGTTTTAGAGTTATGGATTTGATGTTTATTAGACATGATTATGTCTATATAATCTAGTGTTCTTACTGATTTGTTGAATTTTTTTTATATGTCGTATTTATTGTTTTTCTAATTTGGGTCGTATAAATTTTTTAGAATGCTTAAATAATATTTGGTGATATGATAGGAATGTATTTGTGGTGTAATTCTGGAGGGTTAACATGCGGTTTTTTATTTGATGCCTTCGATTGTTTTTTTGCATGGTTGGCATATTTTTAGGTTATCTATTTCGTTATTGTGTTGCGTTGAATTATTTGGTTGTAGGGGATGTAATGCTAGTGAATAGTTTATTGCTGATTTTAGGGGATGGCTGAATTACCAGCGTTTTTGTAGTTGCAGTTATGCTTAATATTGATGGTTGTTTTATTTATGTTTGCTTTTTTTTAAGTTTTTGTTTGGCTAATTTGTAATGCTGTGTTTTATGCGTATGGTTAGGTAACTGTTTCGCGGGGCGGGTGTAAGTACGCAGTGTCTTGTGTAAAGGGCGGGCTGTATGGTCCTGTATGGCTTGTGAAGTGAATATTTAGTGGGTGGTGGGGGACGGGTCTGGTTTGTGGCGCCGCCGGCGTGCTTGTCGAGGTGTGCCGGCTGAAAGAAAAGCAGAGCTCTTGTTTGAGATCATGATTCCTTACTTTTGTAATTGGGTCGGTGAATTGTAAGTCTGTCTTTGAGAAAGGAGTGGATTGATGTGGACTTTGTCGGGGTCGGTGGAGTCGTATCCTGAATTATGATAACATTTCTTTATTAGTAAGATTATCTCTTGACCTATTAGTGTTTTATACAGGTGTTACCTCGCGTCGAACCTTATTCTGTGTTTTTTGCATGGTATTAAACTGACCCCTTTTCGCGTTATTGGGTCCTTTATGTGTACGATCGTATGCCACCTGAATTGGTCTCTCTTGGTCGTTTTGAACTGTGGTCCTTGCAATGATCCCTTCCTGGTTGCTGGTTTTTTCTGGAGAACCCATCTGTGTATAATATAACTGACCACTCGCGCAGCCTAATTAATTTACTATAAGCCATGTGTGTGGATGCGTCATTTGTGTGCGTATGTTCATAGGGTTTACCCTCAGATAATAATGCATTATTTTCGTACGGACTCCCCACCCACAATCACACGTGTAATTGTTGGTGAGGTTGAAGTATTGTAACTGAAATTTGGGACAAGATAGGAACATGATAGTTGGACGCAGGTTATATTATGGTATTAAATTTTTCTTGTTCTAAAAATCAAGGGTTCATATTAATGCCTTATTAACTAGGAACTGTCTTAGAGCATAATTACAGTCTACATGATCTTGATCACATGACTGATATTGCGATTGGTAAGTGGTCTGCTTCCCTGCCTTTAATCGGGATGATTTCGGTTTACTCAGTTATATATATTTTTTTTGCAACGCTTAATTACACCGCTGAAATTATGTTGCCTGCTGGCAGGAGGCCTAAGGACTGTGGTCTCTGGACAAAAGTGTCATTAAATTATTGCGAGAGGCAATAGCGATCGTGTATGTTGGCCGTATCAATGCTTTCTTTTTTAATTCCTGACTTAGACCCTGTTATGACTTCGGATTGATGTTGTGACTGTTATTATCGTGCACCGTCTTGGAAATAATCTCACTTCTAGTGAATAGGAGACTCAGTGCGCTATGCCGATGAAGCCTTAGGCTTGTGTAGAATTGTGTGGTCTATGCTCGCGCTCGTTATTCATTTCGTGCCCCATCCTGTCTGTTGACAACAGGGTACTTTTCTCGGTATCTTTTTGCGCACGATCTAATTTTCCGAACCATAGGACGCGAAATTCACATCGGGCGCGGGCGTTGGCTAACAGCGGTGTACGGTATATGGGTCCCTCTTGCGCTTAAGCCCTAACCGGGTGTGTGTTGTATTTAGGTTGTAGGCGGTTTAGGGTTCTCTCAGAATAAGTTCAGATATTCCATTATACGGTGATTTCAGTGATCTTTACAATTTGTCGTAGTGGTACAATTTCAGTTAGTCTTTTCAATTTTGGATGTAGCCTCTTTTTTAATAGGTAATAGATTATAGTTGTCTGTATTTAACGGAGTCTGGAATGTAATGAGTTTTATCACGTTGCCGCGGATGGCCTGTGCGGATACTCTTTGGTGGAGAGTTCGGAATGGTTTCAGATGCTGTGAGATACTTTTAGAAAAAACACAACATGCTGCCTGGCTAAGCGAGCAATCGGTGTAACGCCCATTCATTGCTTACAGTATGCAGCTTGTGAACTTGTCGTCCGAATGATTAATGGTCGCCGTTATCATTAGTTGAGAGACGAGCTGTCAAGTCGAGGGGTCGGACATCCAGGATTAATAACATCAGATTAATAATCAACTGCGTAGACCATATTATAAGGGAGAGAACGCATGAATGTACTGGTACTGTTACTCGTGACCTCGAATATAAAAACAATTGTGAACAACGGTGTTTGTATATATATAGTGTACAGACGGGGAGATCGTCGCCCAGAGAAGAACGTAAGATGCGGTATAGGAGGGAAAGCTCCGTTATCAAGCCAGCGGCATGCAATAGCCCATTGTGTAGCAAATGGGTGAGTATCATTGACATTGTACCTCAATAACACCGGCTAGAGGGTGGATGGCTGGTGATTCTAAATTAGCTCATTCTGGATGTTGGAGGATAGCCCCAAGGAGAGCGTGGTTTATGTGCGTTGCAAGAAAAAAGAACAAAGACGATACCTCATCATCTCCATAGGCGAGAAATTGCAAAAAGTCCTCTGCCATACTAATCGCTATCCAGACTTTTTGTATAGTCTAAAGTAAACCCAAGTGATACATATTCCGATTTGGACTAGTATAATTGCTGTGCTCGCTAAATTATTACATGCCCAGGGAAACAGTTGCAGAAAGGAGAGGGAATTACGAGCTGGGGGATATTCGAGGGAAAAAAATTGAATGGTTGCTTTAAAAGTGCGGAAAAGTCGAAGCAGCAGAGATGAGACAAGGTCGTGGATAGAACAACAGAGCATATGATGGGAAGTAGGGAGTGACAGGGAATGAAGTACATTAATCGAAATAAGGGTTACCTCGTATGTAATGAGTAAGAGTGGGCATTATTAAGGGGGAGAATTTCCATTCGAACACATTTTTAAAGCTCGTGATTAATAAATGGACATTTTATTCACATAATGGAAGGACTGAGGGGATTCAGAGTGTGTAAGTCAGTATTTTGTATTAGTGTCTCGTAAGGAAGAGCTGAGCAGGTAACCGACTCACACTCGGTGGCTGGTGGCGAAATGATTCCAGGGGGGTAAGAAACCCCTATATGACAGATAGGGGATGGGATGGATGTGGCACGGTGAGATTAATCGGAGGTCTTATATTAACCACTCGAAAGGTAAGGACGGATCGCTGAGGTACTGTTTAGTCGAGTGGAGAGTTAACGGTGGAAGAGCAGAAGAGTAGCCAAAGGCCTCGAAAAGTGCCCTGTCGGAAGGGACACGAAGGACAGGGATGCTTGGTTTTCAATTAAGAAGAAGTGATGGAGTCGAATACATTGACTGGTCGGTGGGTGGTGTTACGAAACAGCACAGGAGAGAGCCTTGTGTGATACTTTTCAAAGTAATGCGATAATCGGCGTTCCATTAAAAACCCCCATATGGTCATTAATCTACTGTATCTGATTATATTCCTGGTTGGGTCAATTTAAGACAAGTTTGATATTTGTAGGATTCTAGTTGATGACGGTAGTGTAAACAAGGTGCTGTAAAGTTAATCTTCGACCGTGAGATTTGTGAAAAGTAAGTGTAATAGTTGCGGTCACTTCTCTGTTTAGGCGCCCCAAGGTCCTGATGTCGCAAACATTGTTCAGTGTCCTCTTATCGAAAGGTGGGTAATAACTTATGATTTTTCTCCTTGAGTACATAGTGTCAGCTGAATCGGTAGTGCATTAGGATTGGGTCTAGGGTAAAATGGAGACACGATAATGGAAATCTGAATGTGGTAAGGCCTGAGGTTAGATGTTCTAAGAATACCAATAATAAAAAAATAGAAGTAGTCAACCAGAAAAAAAACTGGCCGGTTATCATCAAACCCTTATATTATATGTGATCTATGAAACTGTGATTAATAGCAACGACGTTACTTATCATATAATCATATTCCAATTATTCGTATGATTATTATTTAATAAATCATTGACGAAATTCTGATACAAAAGACCACAACAAGTATCTCCTAATTTAGTGCTTCATTGATCATTGCAGAAATGCCATTTATTATTTATTAGAGTGAATTTAATTATTAGACCTCTAATTTCGTGTCGGAAGATGACAACTACATTATGTTAAGATCCATGTTTAACCTTCTAAATTACGAATATCCTCGTACCGACCTGATCACCCTGGCGGTTGCTGGTGAATGAAGTCATGATATTACAGAGATGTCTGTAAAAAGCCTCAATCTATCTGGCCAAAACTTTGTCTTTCGAGAATGCCTTTCTTAATAATACTGTTGTGCCTTCGTACAACTCGAATGTAATTTTGTATTGTGCATATTCATTTTGTGATAGTTGTGTGACAGTATGTATAGCTAAATTACGTTTTATATCAGACTCTGGATGGTTACCTTCGCTATTATTTATTTTCAAAAATTCATCACAACCTATTCCTGTCTAATTTGTCCAGGGACCGCCACGTCCCCTTACCCTCTCATTTAGTTTTTCATTAGTCTATATTTCCACTAGTCGTGTACAAGAGAAAATATTACTACATGCAGAATCATTTCATATATACCCTGCCAATTAAATCTCATAAAAACTACATATGCGTTCACCCGATTTAGTTAAGAGATCTCACAAGGCCTCATCATCTCTGGATATATGAAAATTAGTTTTTAGACCTGACGGTGAAGACATAATCTTGATGTCGTTTTATTTATGTATCAGGTAAACTCGATGATTACTCCTCATCAATTGACCAAAATCTACATACTTAACGATATAATCCTTTTTCGATTTCATACAATGGGATAGGATAATGTTTAAAAAACCAACAGCTATGTTCGGTAGTCTATGATTCTGAGTACGTTTCTCCGCCCTAATATTGTTCTTGTAGCTTCTCCCGTAAACTTCTCATTAGAAAATTAGTATTCACGTGAGAGTATGATGCCCATGATCTTGAGGATTGTTTGTTGTTGAAGACGTTGTGGATACACTGGGGATCCTATATTAAATTATAGAAGTTTATACGATAAACCTTATGAGGTCATTATGATCGTCTGGTGCGTCAGAAAGTGGCCCAGGGAAGATTATGGCATTTATCAAATTTGATGTTAATTATGACCGCCTAAGCAACCTCGACCATAAACGGAAGAAGATTAGACGGTAAAACCCGGGGGAACACTGGATGAGGAAGGGGGCAAGAAAAAAGCAAAGGATGAGAAAAATAAGGATTTGGTTGACCTCTACTAAGTACCGCTAGTCCCATCCAGGTTAGGTGTGGTGAGGTAATGACTAACAGAGTAGCTGCCCCATCTTGCCTTCGAAAACGAAAGGGTGTATCGTGAGTCAAGATTAGCTCAGTGCCTGAGAGGCATTGCAAAGTGTGTCCCGGAAATGTTCAGTGATTGAATATGTACAAATAGCCCTAGTAGAACCCTCTTAAAACTCCTAGTCTGTAGTTATCACATGAATCACAGGGTGTACAAACGGGGGAGGGTGACTAGAGGGGACAACTGCTTGGGTCTGCCCGGATAATTAAAAAGCAAATACAATTCTACTCACAAGGTATTCGAGGACAACCTGAAGGGGAGCATAGAAGTCCGTGTGGAGCTCATGACTGCGCCCCGGCCCACCCTATTGAAAAGTGTGTATTCTCTGAGAGGACTGTGCACATATGGTTTACAGATTGGGTAATTACCAATGTGCTCCATACACGTATTAGCATTATCAAATGGATGAGTGGCACACAAAGGAGAAGCGATCGTGGAACTTACCATAAAGGTACGAAAGATTCAAGTTCACAGAGTGGGTAAGCATGGAGGAGGTATTTTGTCGCCTCATAGGAACTTGCGCAACGGCGGGATTGGCGATGGCGCAAGCCAAGAGATAGCAGGGGGTGGTGATTTATACGAAAGGTGAATGCTGAAACTAGAAACTGCAAAGTATCTGAATAAATAACCCTGACATCTAAATTAAACCTCGTACAATTTCGAGCTTAGAGGCTATCATTTGGTGAAGTTAAAACACATTCCGTGCACCTTGTGGGATTGCTGCGATACATCCCTTCCTTGTGGCGGGAAGGGGACGAACGTGTTAGGCAAGATCTGCAATTACAACTATCATGGCCATAGTGGTGGTCCCAGGAGTTGAGTTTAAATTAATTGACTATATGGATTATGCAGGTATTTATAAAACACTAATTAAGCGGTGCCATTTCTGCCCGCGTCAATCAATTTTTTGCTTTGCCCTTATCACGGCTTCTGTCTTTGCTTGTATTTAAACAACACTCTGGCGGTTTCCATTGTATTTGGGAACCAGGTTATACTATCTACACGTATGAAACAATTATAATTGGATCCTCAGGTCATTACCTGGTATGTAAAAATAATAACAGTGATCCCTATTGTGCCTACCTGTATAACTTGTGGAGATGTGCAAATTCCACACCGCATATTGGGACCCAGTCGAACTTCGTTACTTCAAGATGGACGCAGGATTTAAGCCAAGATGTGCGCTAATTGTCCAAGATAAGCTCCATTCTCTGACCAACTTAGTTGCTATACATGTTAGTCTCCACTGTGTGCCCCACGTTTTGGACTGCTGAAAAGGTCACTGAATGTCTAGCTCATGAACCTGCTTCGCGACACGGACCCAAGCGTGTGTAATGATAGTGAAATAATTGTAAAGATTGACAAGCTCCCGTTTAAGGCGAGTTCCGAATAAAATATCAGGATGGGACTTTGATTTAGGTCATTCAGATTACAGTTAAGGTACTTAGTCCATACCTCCACCAATGCTCTGAAAACGGTCATTAACCAGAGGGCCGAGCACATGGCAAGTAGTGTAAAATATTAACCTCCTCATTAAGATACATAAGGTGCGAATGTTTTCGCAAACAAAGCTACACTATCGTTCGACACACGTGAGAGAGATTCACAATTGACTCTAGCACCAATTTACAGTATAAAGTTCGATTAAAGATCAGACCAGTTTCCTCACCAAAAGTTCACTGTAAATTACAAAGCTCGGTGGTATGGTTTTACGAGGGCATCTCTGAATATGCAATCCGTTATATGAGAGTGAACGTTGCAACCTAGGAAGTACACTGTGTCACACGTTGTGCATACAAGAACCCACTGACGAGAAAAACCATGTCCTCATCTATAGGGATTAATACATGAAATGTTCATGTTTGGCGACAGAAGGGCCTTTGATGCTTAGATGTGTCTTAAGAAACACCTGCTGTGACATTGGGTTAGTCACACTCCGCACTTTCTAATCAGTGTTGTGAGGTAAATTATGATCCAGCTTAGGTGTTGACCCATGATTTGTAACTCAATAAGAGGGAAATCAGTTCTTCAAGCAAGGATATGAGCTATAGTGTTAGAGTGCCTATTAATTTATATAAAAACTTTACTTTGTTAATTGTCAAATGATAATTTTATAGATTTCTCCCTTGTTGGCATTTTATTGCTGAAGGTAAATGCAAATGATCTATCCATTACATAAAGCATGCAACTAGACTGACATAGTTATTATTATCTAATCTATTTTCTATTCCGTGCGCAAATTATTCAACAAAGATTCACGAGAAACATCTTATATCCTCCGAGGGTCCCCATGAAACCAAAAGTTGCACAAATACATCTCGAAAACGGCATGGTCAAATCACCCAATTACGTTAATACCAAAACATCTAAATTACCGGCATCAAAGAATAGTTAACTTTATCTCTCATATCGGTGCAATTACATCACCATATAGCCTAATGACTCTAAGCTAACACATTATCTCACATATGATATTATGATTGCTGTTGATGACGCCTAACAGAAAATTTTTGACTTTCAAACCACGTCATCAGAAAAAAAAAAGGACGATTTGACATACGATTAATGACTACCCGTATTACTATTATCTACCCAAAGCCTTCAGTGAGTTATTTTGTAAAGAATTCATCGGGATACCTACTTAACTTCCCCATTGATTGCACTTATGATACTCCACATAAAGTCTTTGAATGATACCACATTTTATAACCTGTTTATGATGCCTAAGCAAAATTGTACTCGTTTCTTTAAGTTCGATGACTAGATTGTCGACAATATCTGATCATACCAGCTTCGAATCAGACATGTTTTCGTGCCCTTTTCTCAATGCAGTAGTCCATAGGTCGAAAAGCGCTCACTCATCGTTGGCTCCGATAAATGAGTGTGAATCTAACGCTTCCGTGTGTAGTCGAAGTCAAGAACATCGAGTACACATGTCGCCATATGGTAAAATATCACCACGAGAACGATCTTGATCGCCTTTCGCTGCTCTAAAAAAGTGGATCATAGAGTTGTGGTCATTCCTTTAAATAAAGCGAGAACCTAAGATTATATACAGGTAAATGTCTTATGGAGCATTATGACCGGTCGAAATGGGGTGTGTCCTACGGATTTCCACGCTGGTATGTATCCCCCGAGCATCATTTGAGATTCTTATAGTGTTAGCGGTATCGGGCCCAGGGTTGGTAGTCCTGCTCTCTATACCTCCACCCAGAGAGCATCGTTCAGAATTTGCGGTTAGACTTCTACTGCTATCTTCAGTCCTTTTTCGCCAATAGAATGAACAATTACGATTCAGAACGCGTTTTTGGATATGACCACTAGAATGAGTGTGCGGAAACAACTGTGTCGCCTATAGATTAGAAGCCATTGTCCCATACAACTCTGATTTTGCTTCTCGGATAATGTTACTAAACGTTAAATTTTTGGAGGTTCGAGTTAGCGTATAACAGTTCATAATTGGAAACAGATTTAGCAGGTAGGGTGACATATTGGAGAAGTCTTGAGGCACCCGAAGTTCATATATAGTAACTAAGATAGAGTACCACGCTTGGGTGCGATTATGGTTCAAGGGGCTAAAGTTAGAGGATGCCCCGCAAGAGGGGGAGCCGCAATAATGGCATCTAGAGGGGAAAGCCCGACATCTGCATGTTGAGTTTTACAAGATGTTAATGTTTTAACCGTACCTATAGAGATTTCCGTTTTTATTGTAGAGGAACTATATTAGAGATACTCAAATTTGTCGTAGGCAATGTATTACACACCGTCGAACATGATTTACGATTCACACAGTTGAAATCTAGAGCCAGGTTTGTCTTGAGGAGAATAATGTGTTCACATCATAGCGTATCTGGGTATATTAGTATTGTTTGCCGGCTAATGGACGCTTATGAGATCCTTTGATAGTCGACTTTAGTCCCCGTATTTTATTTGCCTTGTCTACCTGGGTACAAGCCCCAGCGGTTGAGACCATATTTCAACCTCCCTATGATCGGTCGCAGCAGTTGTCACCGTTTAAAGCGGCAGAAGTGGACTGCGAAAGGATTAAGGGAGGCCTTTTATCGTCGTGCGTCTCAGAGTGCCTGCAGTTGAGCAAGGGAGGAGAAATCTTTATGTTCCTGCCATCGTATCAACCACACATACGATTTTTTGGTGACCCAGCGGGTAAGGGTACGGTGCGCCGCCCGAGATGTTTTGGGTTTCAGGGTCTCAGTAAAATTCCGGTGAGTATGATCCCCGCCGCACTGCATTACAGGCCTCGGTTACGAACTTAACGCACGTGAATATTGTGCCAAAGCGGGGAATGCTGACGAACCTATTGCGTAACCCGGGACAACGTACCATACAGCCCCGGACGGGG
>CAJDSM010058684.1:0-16661 GCA_903981925.1 Ostrea lurida | reverse complement strand
GAAAAGAATGTGAAAGGCAGCTATCAGAGAAGTTAAAAATGTTCAATTGTTAACCATAATGTGACCATTTGGGCCACTCTAATACCAAAACCCCTATCCCTAGGTCATGAATACAATTTTGGATAAAAGACTCCCTACTCATTCAAAACATTTAGTTCACATTATATCAATGCATTAAAAGAGATGCTTTCAAATGTTTACATAAAACACTATGTACACTTTGCCGCCTGGTCAGAATTCTCCCGGGTACCAATTACAATTTTCGGTAGAGGGCTTCCTGCTCTCTCACTATGCTTTAGTTTCTCTCACAGTTTGCGGTTGTTTGAAATTGGTCACTTTTTGCAGTTTTTGCCTCACCCCCAAGGCCACGGGGTCAAGAGACCTGAAATTTTACAATGTATGTGCCCGTTGTCCTCAAAGATGATTTATATCAAATTTGAAAAGAATCTGGACTGTAGTTATCAAGAAGAAGTTAAAAATGTCAAATTGTAACGCACTGACCGACCAATTGTCAATAGGTCACCTGAGTCTTTGAGTTTACTCAGGGACCTAAAAAATTCATGAAATATTGCCAAATGCTATAAATAAAACATCTAACGTTCTGTGAATTCTAAAGACTTTTAAAAGCTACATGTACATGTACCAATTCAAAATGGAAATAAACATTTGCTTGACAATATTTTTGTTTAAAAAAGAATAAGACGGTGACTAAATTAATGTAAAAGTTTGGTTTCTAAAATATTCGGCTTCTTATGCATAGTTTAACTTTTGAAGAAAATCTAGTTGTTAAATTCCGTACGTATGGTATCTGTGGCATGATATTGAAGATTGTAACACAACCGGAGACAGGTGTATTTACCAGTATGTTCTACTGTAACGGATTCTTAAATATTTGCAATTGTGAGCTACCTCCTGCGACAAGAAAAATACCCTACTTCACAATTGATTTGTTACCAAACTTCCATGTACTTATAGCATATACTTTACATTGGTGTACAAATAGTTCGAAAAACAAATCTGTGTGACTAGGAAACACTCTATAGAAGTAAAGGACTAGATGTGTTCGTCATTTGGTCTTGACAGTGGTGGAGCAAAACACTTCCATCTCAGATGAACAAAGACAGGGTAAGATCACAACAGTGTGGTCACTTAAAATATTTTGGCGGTTTCAATTGGTTTACCTTTTTCGTGGTGATCAAATCTGTATATAATTTTGTGAAGTTGCAAAATTAAAACATATACTCGAATAGTTTGAATTAATTCTTTATAGCCGTATACGTAACATGTAAGGTTTTCCACCCTTTGTTTTTTATTTGTTTGTGTTGGATACAAATTTATGTAATAATATTGTTTTTGGTACGAGGCGGAACCAAATCCATATATATATATCTTAAATAATGAATTGTTCAATGGAATGAAAAGTGTATGATACATACATAAGATATATCAAAATGTATATTTATGACTTATTTGTTCCCTATGCTCGTCCATTGGTATCTTTTAGTTGCCGATAATTATGCTGTACTTAATTTCCAATGCTTATTGTACATGTTTGTGTCTGTTATAAGGGTCCATTATTTGGCAAAAGCTTATCTGTATCTGTAGTTGAAGGACTTCTTTTGACTGGCGCACAACGATTCTGCTGTTATATTAGAAAATTCTTCTAATTCAACATAATAAATTATCTCTTTTAAATCGAATACAAAATCGTTGTATTGAATTCAGTTGAATAAAAAAGATCATCCAGTTCGTTTTTTACCGAGCTCCAATTAAATTCAAATTTGCGAGTCATTGATACCACCATTACTAAATTGCGCGCATCAACTCAATTTATTGTGGCGCAAAAATTGAATTGATATTTCAAATATTAAAAGTCATCCTCATTATTAAGCTTTTTTTTAAATTTGCGCTCCATATACATGTAAATTTCTTCTGTCAAAGTTCACTGTATAGGTATTGTTCAAATCGATAAAAGCCACCAGGCTTCAAGACCATAAAACGAGAATAATAGACTAGTTCCAAATTTCAAATATCCAGCTAACTTTTGAAAGGATAGTTTCATAAGAACGCAATAAAAATTTCAGTATTTGTTTGCATTTGATATCTTTTAAAAAGTGCCAGTATGTTTTTAAAACATCTGAGCAATAAAATTAATCTTTTAAAAAATTTTGGACTTACCAAAGCCAGGGTTACTTATGCTACGAAATGGCCGGCCGTAAAATTATTTTGCATACTGACATATGGCTTGTGTCTCAGTTTCAATTGAACAGTTTATTAAAAGAGACCAGGGAATTTCATAACAAACGATATTTCTCATTCTGTGTGGCGGGTTCCGTTCTCCTGCCTGTGGTGTCGGCTGGTTCGGCTGCGCGAAGGCCTTGCTTCTCGTTGTGACGGTTGGTTTCTGGATTGAGGCGGGCCGGAAGTTCGGCGTCTCGTGACGGGTGTCGTTGCTGATTGTAAGACCCGGTTCTTTTGTGTGTGATAATAATGAACAATGGAAGATATCCTATAAATACAACATGAATAGTTTGGAGCAAACGGACCCTCGAGACAATACCGGGTTTGTTTTGTCCACCTTGGAACTAAAACCTTACTCTGGATCATGAATTCTACTTTTGATGAAGGACTAACTAATCCTTATAACTCTTTAGTTTTGAAACAGAGTATGAATATATGTTAGCATTAAGAAGATACTATTGTTACACTAAGATTGACATCAAAGTTGGCCCCGTCCTTGGAAATTATGAATTTACAATTCATCGAAGAGAGGCCCTTCCTGCTCTCTTTCATAAGCATTTGTTTACTTCATGTGCTAGTTGTAGAAACGATTTTTTGGGTTAAATATCGGTCAATTGTTTGACAGTTTTTGAAGACGGCCTTGTTCCAAAAGATGCTTCATACTCATTTGAAAAAAGAATGACAGATGTGTTTGTGACACGCGTGATGCCGCCTCAGGTTCCACATGGCAGTGGAATGGGGCTTGCCACGAGGATTACGCATGGTGAAATTTGAAACGTTTCTTACTTCGCCATTCCAAAAGTTCATGGCCAGTGTTTAAAGTTTTTGGAAAGTAGGTCAAACTTCAAGGTCAAGGTCAGGTCAAAACTTTTGGTACTAGTAAAAAGGGCAATGTCATAAGGAACACATGTGTATATGAAATGTGCTATCACTTACCATTCCAATTGATGACCAATCGTTAGTTTTTGTGAAAGTAGGTCAAGGTCAAAGGTCAAAAATTTTGTTACCAGTATAAAGGGCTTGGTCATACATGGAAATACACATGTGTATATAAAACTCCTATCACTCTAACCATTCCAAAAAGTTATGGCCAAGGCTTAATTAAAAAAATTGTTTGTTTGCCCTTTTCCGACCGATTTTCGGACGGTCAGGGTCGGTAGGTAGGTAAAATATTTTAATTTTTCTAAGCAAAAGATAACCTTCAGTAGGCCCTTTTTTTTCTCTGGGTAGGTAAGGGTCGAAAAATATTTTTTTATTTGATATGATATAGTTTTGTCTCTGCTTTTGTAGATGCTATTAATGTACATATCATAGTATATACATATAATGGTACTGGTTGTTTTTGGTATCTTGTAAACTTGCAAATATATCGTATATTAATTGTGTTTTTGAGCACATTCAAACGTAGAAAATGGAGGGGAAAGTACGACGCACAAACCATATAACAACTTAAGTTTTTCTGGTCCAAGTTTAAGTCACAATGACGCGTTTTTGAATTGCAACATCGTGTAAATATCACGGCAGTTGTATGCTAGATATATAGTAAATGTATTATAGTAGTGCAACTCAATTGGAAAACATGTTGTGATATAAAATTATTCTTTTGAATAAAAAGTTATTTTCTTCGTGGTCAATTGCCTTGCTGACATATTTTATCTAAAACTGGCCGGCCATAATTCTCTAACGTACTAGTACCCATAGTATGAAAAAAAATAAGTAGGTTGGGTGACATTCAGTCAGGCAAATAGATAAACAAATTTATTGTATTATTTATTTTCGTATATTTCCACTTGCTGAAATAAGCGGTAAAAATATAAATTTCTTTAAAACAAACGGTAACCTTATATTTCAGACATGAAAAATGTTTGGTATATAATAAAGTATACTTACAGGCACGGTAACAATAGATTACGTGTTTGTCTCTGCGGAACGAATTATTTTCGGTATACACGGGTATTTACTTATGGCTGATTATATGCTCTATCCGGTGTTTATTGAACACTTTCCACTGTGCTTGTATTCTTACAGTTGCAAGAAAGTGCGGGCTAGTTGTATATCTTTACAAATCACATATGGGAGTTAAAAAATAATTTCGGTTGCATATCCCGTACGTTGGACCGATTCAGTGTGTCCATCGACAATTCAAACAATCAAGGTGGTCATGTTGGCTGATTGAACAGTACGGACTGGTCTGTGAACGATTCTACGTATGTACTCGAATATTTTGTCTACTGGACCAACAAACATTTGCGTTTCTCTTCTTCTTTCATTGTGTACAGCGTGTGTGGTAGGGGTTTCCTCAACATAGTTTGATGCCTCTTCTCTCTCTCTCTCTTCTCTCCCTCTCTCTCCTCGGTCTCTCTCTCTCTCTCTCTCTCTCTCTCTCTCTTCTTCTCTCTCTCCTCGTTAAAATGGTTCATGTTGAACGAAATATGTCCTCTTCGTTTGGGGGGAAAATTAGTATCGTCGCACAAATCCTGAATATTCCACCATAGTTGCTACAAAACGAATTTTAAAAATGAAATAAACATGATTCTGTCGCAATAAATTATCAAATTCTTTCACGTGAACGTTTGATATTATCGGCATGGTGATTGGTTTTCCTGGAGCAAATATTGTATTCTGGCGTATCTTATTTTCTAATAACCAGTTGGTTATTAGCATACTGTAGATGCATCTAAATTGCACGAAGTGGCAAGCGACTTGATTCTGGGTTTAATTCATAATCCGATTCTCGAATCATTATCTCTGTATCGGACAGTTGTGTTGGGTCTGAATGCAATGGTTTTTTGTCCAGTAGAAGATGTTTAATGGAAACTTTCCATATCTTTACGGATTCCTTCAAACCTCCTCCCCCTTATGCTTACAATTCGTATCTTAAATGCAATCAAATTTCATTTACTGTTATCGAAATATGCATTTTATATTAAAATGACAGCACGTAGTGTTGTGGTTTTTATAGTCGCTGACGAGTTGGTACATGTATATGTACATGCGGTATTTGGGAGTGTCTCAGCTCCGCAGCTGCGTGGGGACAAGTAGAAAACTAGGAGTACTTAGTCCTTATTGGGAAAAAAAAAGAATAAGAAAGAATTTTGATAACAATGTTTTAGCGGTAAATGCAGAAATAAGATTTTCGGTCGGTCGCACAGAAATGAAAATAAAAAATACCACTAGTTAAATACAAATAAAGATTTTCAGTGGACGAATTTACTGGGTCGGTCGGGGGAAACCGCAAACAACAAGAATTTTTAATTTAGGCCCAATGTTAAAAGTGGTTTTGCGAATAGTCAATCCTCAGAGGTCAAGAGGTCAAAAATGTTGGTACCAGTTGAAAGAGCTTGTCATAGGAAATAACATATTAAAGTATGAATGTCCTATTATATCTTACAATTCAAAAAGTTTGGTCCAATGTTAGTTTTTGAAAGTAGTCACAGTAAGTAAAAAAAATTGGTACCGAGTAGAAAGGGCTTGTCATAAGAAATACACACATGTATATGAAAAGTCCCTCACTTGCCATTCCAAGTTATGGCCAATGTTAAGTTTTCTGAAAAGTGGCTTCAAAAGTTCAGGTCAGAGGTCGCAATTTTTTTTATACCAGTAGAAGGCGTTGGACACTAGGAACACACATGTGAAATATAAAAGTCCTATCAACTTGCCATTCCAAAGTTATGGCAATGTTTTATGTTTTTGAAAAGTAGGTCAAATTTAGAGGTCAAGGTCAGGGCAGGTCAAAAAGTGTTGCGTACGCAAGTCGAAAACGGGCTTGCATAAGGAACACACGATGTGAAATATGAAAGTGCACATCACTTGCCATTCAAAAGTTAGGCCAATGTAATGTTGGGGACAACAGTGTTGAACAGACAGACCAACCTATATGCCCCCGAATCGAACATTCCGGGGGCATTAAAGAAATATTGAAGATACTTTAACTAATCATTCGTTGACATAGTTGTTAATCTGTATTTCGGCTCCTCCTTGCGAACAAACTCATGTGATCATGAAAATCGCTATGTGAGGTAGTAGAAGTTCCAATATACAGCGAACCTTGTTATCTAAAATCCGAATGGAAAGAGAAAAGTACTTGAGATATCCGTGGATTTGAGATAATCAGGTAAAATACCTTAACTAGATTGTTGTCGGTGCGAAACGAATCCCCTGCCTAAGTGCCAGTCTAATAAGGAAATGTCATACGGGGAAGAATTTGGAAAAAAGTTTTTCAATGCTGAACTGTGGGCTTGTCCATATATAAATGAGTTGAATGTGTGCACCGTTGCAGCAGATAATCAACGGAACGGAAAATTTCTGGGGGTTTTCTAAGTTCAAGAGGGCTAATGCTTCAAAAATCATCGGACCATGCCAACTCAAACTTGACCCTGCATACTCCTGTGACCTACCTTAAGTATCAATTGTGAGTCTGAGTGGTGTGCACCGTTGCAGAGTTATGAACGGAAACGTTACAAATTCTTATTTGTTTTTTTCTAAGTTCCAGAAGAGCTACCCTTGTCAAAAATCATCGGACCACGAACCAATTCGAACTTGACCTGTGTAATAATTCTGTGCGTATCCATACAAATTTGTGTTGATGTGTGCAACCGTTGCAGAGAAGATGAACGGAAAACGAAAAATTTGATTTTTTTCTTAGTTCAAGAAGGGCTACTCTGTCAAAAATCATCGGAACATGGACCAACTTTCGAACTTTGACCTGGCATATTCCTGTGACTGTATCATTATCAAATTTGAGTTGAAGTGTGTGCAACGTTTGCAGAGATAATGAACGGAAAACCAAATGATGACAGAATCGACGGAACAGGGCAACACTATATGCCCCCCAGCCATTTTTATGCGGGGCATCAAAATCGTGTCCTTTGATACAGTGGTTATTCCGGAGATATCAGTGCCTGCCAAGATACTAAAGTTCAACTGTATAACTTGTCTTGCTTTGGTAAAATCCTACCTGCTCTATTCTCCACATCCAAGGAAAAAATATTGTTTGCCGTCGCAAATTCGATGTGACGCTCTATGCGTCACAGTTTAAACAGCATTCTGCAGAGTATCTGCATAGCAATACATAGTCCCGCTACCCGATTACAAAAATTAATGGACTGCAACATTATTCTAATTGCATTATATATGCTAATAGTCGTCATTTTATGGTAAAGCAGGATCGGACAGGACCATAACTCAGCTGAAAAATTGAATCTGATCGAAACCAAAACTCGAACCCTTGATCTGTGTTAACTTGGTAGGCAAAGCAATGTACGCAATATCAAATGATATCTTGCAAGCAGTGAGAAAAAAAGTGTGGAAAAACTGATAATTATGAAATTTCTAAGTCCAAGAGGCCATAACCAGTGAGCATATGGCTCATTCGAAACCAACTGAACTTTGATCTATACTTGGTATGGGCAAGAATGTACCAAGATTCAGATGATATCTGCAACAGTGAGAAAATTAAGTGTGGAAACTGATAATTTTGGTGAAATTTCTGAACAGTTTCAAGGGCCATAACCAGTGGAAATATAGATCGATCGAAACCAGAACTCGAACTTGATCTGTAACTTGGCGCAAAGCAATGTACCAAATATAAAATGATATTGCAAGCAGTGAGAAAAAACCCGTGCGGAAAACTGTAATTTATGATAATTTTCTAAAGGCCATAACTCAGTGAAAATGGATCGAATCGAAACCAACTCATTACTTGATCTGTAAACTTGGCATGGCCAAAGCAATTGTCAAATATATCAAATGAATATCTGCAAGCAGTGAGAAAACAAAAGGCAGAAAACTGATTTCCCGGACTGACAGACGGACGGACAGAGTGCCAACTAAAGTCTCTTCGACTTCGTCGGTAGGGGTCTAAAAAGCTTTAATCTTCTGCTTACACTATTTCTTTTTTTCCAACTGTCAATAATCTCTTGGAACAACCTCGTTGACCAAAACAATATCTACAAAGTCTTTACTGTTAATGCTTATTAGTTTCAAAGGAGGTGATATGCTGTTTTCTTTAAACATAGTGCTGATTGACTGACCTACTAATTGCAATTTAACGAGTTTTATATCGATTTTCCAAACCGTTATGAACCCAGAAACATAGTCCCATGTGTATGATAAATAAATTTAGTTTTCATACTTTTTGAAGAACAGTTTGTTTGGAGCAAAATATCACTTAAAATACTCAACTTGGTTTGCACCTGATAAGACAATTATAGGCTATGGCAGAAATGTGGCCGGTCGACAAACTTCTCCAAAGCATGCATAATTACAGCAACACAAGCAAAACAGACTGACAGAACCTCAGGTGTGGTTTTCTTGAGTACTCTAAGATGATGAAGATAAAAATTACTTTGCAGAAGGAATCCTATCAGCTCCGATCGTTTGGTCTCCCATGTGTTTTATAAGAACAGGTACGGCGACATTGTTGAGTTAGTCCCTATACAATAAACATTGAAAATATTGATAATGCTGTGTTAGCCTATCCCTTGCAGACAAATAAAGAGATGAAAACGCATCAGAGACAACTGGAGACCCATATATGTATCAGCAGCTCTGAAACCAGCTCGAGCGTCATTATATGGAAAATATTCATACGAAGAGTTATAATAATCCATTATACTCCCAATAACTACCTCATAATACTCAATGAAATAGCGAAAGATACAAGGCTCATACAATAAATATGTAATGTTAAAATGTCTTCAAAATCATGTGTTATTCCTTAAAGATGGAAACCAAAATACATCTGACTGAATCCACACAAAAAACCAATAAAACCTAAAAGCGTATCACAATGGACAAACAGCATATCTCAAGACAATTCTAAAAATTTTCATATACATATATATCAAAAAGCAATAAATAAACAAAAACTTCCCAACATTTTTAATATAACAGTTCATGATCATCACAAAATCACTTTGAAACTGGTGTAATAATTCTACCCTTAGATATTGAAATGCTGTCTATATCAGATATTGCACAGGCAAGCCTACCAATGCTTTGTCCATCACCCTGAGTCGCGATGCCACAGAAATAATATTATGATGACTTCAGAGCCTCGTCAAATTGCTTCGTTAACAATATCATTCAGCGATATCCCTTGCTGGTGGTTCTCTTTTTGTCTCTGTCTCTGGCCGTCTTGTGTCGAAGTCTGGTTTCCATCAATGTCGGTCGTTTAATCTGTCTCTTTGGTTTCCCCTCGATGAATGCAGAAAGAATTATCTTAACTTATCATCAACAGGTTCAGTTGGCAATAACGGTTTTCTTTTCTCTCATTGTTGATTTAAATGACATAAACCGAGTTGTACTGTGACGTAAACACAGATTTAAAACCAATGTTTTGCAACATGTCTAAATTTTTATTTTCTAAACATGTTTAATATTACATTATCACTGTATGACTATAAGCACCCTTCACGCCTCATATGTACAGAGCAAAAAGTAATAACAGTATCCAAATCTCTCTTTTGCAGAAGACTAACCCAACCCTCTTTTTGATTTTGAAAGTATACCTCCAATATAAAATAAATTCAACTTCTCGCTGGTATTAAAACTTTAAAACTTGTAAACACACATTCACAATTTAGACTGGCTGATACAATGACACTGCACCTTTTGACTCTTCGCAGGAAGAGGTTTCTTCTGCTCGTCCTTGACCTCTGTCTGATAGGAACTTCTCCCTGAGCCTCTGGAGTTCGCTTCACCTGATTCGAGGGCTTTCTAGGAAGGATTCGGTCACATAATTACGGAGTTTCAACGTCGAGAACACGGCATCATTCTAAATTTAATCATTGTCTCGACGTCTGCAGCCATTTATTCCTCCCAAACACTCCTCTGCTGTCATTCGGTTTTCTGTGAATGCCACAAAAATTCAAGAGTCAGTGAAGACTAACATGATAGCACATGTTAAAACACAGATGTTATAGTAAAATACAGATATGATTGAACTCTCCAAACACCAGCTCAATTAATACCAAATTTCAATCTATCCAATACATTTTCCCTCTCCTCATAGGCGAATAAGTTCCAAATGTTATTAATCAATTACAATTATACAATTTGTGGTTTTGATTGGACAAAATAAAATGCTGAATTGAGAATTTACAATTATGCAATCGTATGTCATAATGCACCTGAAAACAA
The DNA here is from genome assembly GCA_903981925.1 of Ostrea lurida. Classification (NCBI taxonomy): domain Eukaryota; kingdom Metazoa; phylum Mollusca; class Bivalvia; order Ostreida; family Ostreidae; genus Ostrea; species Ostrea lurida. The sequence continues at coordinate 6,278 of CAJDSM010058684.1, read as the reverse complement.
AGCAGGAATGTACAAGACTAAGTGAGTAAACTTATTCAAGAAAAATTTTGAATTTTTTAATTACTGAGAACACCATTGGAATTTAATGAGAATCAAACATTCATTTAGAAAAATTTATCATCTGTGTCAAACTTGGGACAAAGAATATAATACTTTCAAAAAATACTAAGCCAAAAGCTCATGAAAGTGAAACCCTTGTTTGGAGAAGGCTAGAGTTAATTACCTGGATACGACGCCTTAAGGACCCGGAAGATAAACTTGAGAGCGTTCCTTTGTGATGTTCTCGAGAGACTCAGCGTTTGTAGTCTGTTGTTAGGCAATGTTTGTAAAGGTGGTCCCTCTTCGTCCTGACCTTATATTAGGAGGGGATTCCCCGCTCAGTCTGTTGAAATGGTTCATGTAGCTACCTACCAGATATTACTACTCTTATAAATAATCCTAGACAGGGATTTTAACGGAGCGTTGCCTTAATTTTCAATCTTCAAACATCTGGAAGCTTAGAGCTTACATTACATTTGCATTGTATGTGTTTTATGCAACAGTCTTGAAAGTTATACAAAGCCAAAATTTTGTACAATCTGATTAAACTGAACAGAATATCTCTAGTAGTGTATGGAGCGCCACTCGTCTGTTAACAGTTTGGATGTTGGTCCATCTTCTTTGTGATATATTAGATTTACATTAGATGTATGTTTTGCAAAATTCCCATTAATTCATGTACCGATTACTAGTAATGTAACATCTTTATGGGTAGTATCTCAAAATCGGCCAATCTGAAGAGACATACTGTCACCTTTACTTCCCATTTACAAAATATTCATGATTAATTCAGATTCCTGAGGCACATTGTAACTTAATTTTTGTCTCCATAATCTAAAACATACAAGATGCCTAATGACATTAACTCACCACCAAAATATCAAAACTTCTGTTCTATGAGTACTTACAATAAGAATGCCAAAACTCCCACAGACCAGATATCGGCAGGGTAAGAGGTCGTGATCCTTGACAACACTTCAGGGCCATGAACTCGCATTTCTCCCTTGGGAACACTGACCCTCCTTCGTGACTTTTGCCCAGACTGAAATCGAACGTTCTGGACGTCGAGACGCGACGATTACCATCATCAACACTGCTGGGCTAGAATGTTTCAGGTGAGCGTAACATGGTATGGAGGAAACTGTAAGCATCCAAACTTGGTGCGTATTACCGTGGCAACCAATCCCTCGTCTAACTTGGATTTGTAGGAGAAGTGCTCACGCCATTAACCTCCTGAGAGGTAACTCCAGGATCCACATACTGTCGATCCAAGATAGAAATACGCACCGTAAAGGCGAACGAACTTCGCATCGTGCCTTCACTGTAACGGAAAACATTCCATTCTCTGGACTAAACTCATCTTTTGTTAGAATGGAGCAGGTTAGTGATTTTTTGCAATGTATGGACTTCTTCTTTGATTTGTCTGTTGCCGTGACATATGAGAGTATTTCTCTGGAAAAGAACCAGTTTGATCATTTTTAAACCATCCTTTAATAGACATGGCCTTTTCTAATTGTATTTGAAGTTTAATACTGTATTCTAGTTTCCGTGTTCCTTTTTCTACATGTTTTCAAAAGTATATGCTGGGTCATCATCTTTAATACATAATGGAATAACAGAATTAAAAGGGAAGAATGATTTTTCGTATTTTAGCACTGCATCAATCTGCTGTTTTGCTTCTACATCAGAAGAATATGGATCCGGCTTGACAGTAATTCCTGTACCGTATCCACACTACCTCTCAACAGCAACGTTAGACAGGCTGTCCATACATCTTCCATCATTGGTTGTCCTGGAGAGTTTGCTCCCCTTGGGGCTGGATATCCGCTCGGGGACAGAGCGAGCTTCTTGGGGGGCTGCATAAAATGACAGGCCTTCTGTTGCCTTGACAACTGGGAGATTGTGGAACGGGATCTAGCGTGATACTGTACGAAGCTCTATCATCGACAGTATTCATGGAATCATCATATTTCAACATTTCCATTGTGTGTTGATATCTTAACAATTTGTAACTGTGTGAACAATGCATATATACAAAATGTGAATGTCCCAAATCCACAATGAAGATTTATGGCTTAAATATCTTCATTTTGCCAGACAAGCTTATGCAACTGGCAATTCGATGAAATGTAAAGCTAAAAATATGATCTGCTCATAATTCCTATAGAGAACCACAATTAAGAGAGGGGTGAACGGACCATGGATGTTCCAGTCTAGGAGGAGTTAGCTCAGAATAATGAAAGGTGAAAGGAAATAGCTCTCTGAAGGACTTGCACTTATAATATGGATTGGTTTGAAGATTCGAATCTGGGCACATAAGTGCAGAAGTTAGCACCCTAATTGCAAGTGTTACTGAGAGTACTGGTATAGCTTGTACTGGCTGGTAGTCTACCTGTACGGTTTGGGTGGTGATTAGTACTGTACTTTACCTTGTGTTTGTACTGAGCTGTAAGTTAAATTTGGAATCAAGCATCTTTGGGACAAGGGGCACATAAATTGTAATTTTCAGGTCTCTTGCACCCCTGGGGCCTTGGGGGTGGGGCAAAAAGTGACAAATTTTCAAAAATCTTCTACTCTACAACCGCACATGTCTAAGAGAAACTAAATTCATAGTGATGTAGAGCAAGAAGTCCTCTACGAAAACTGTAAGTTTGGTGATCCCCGGATTAGGGGTTCTGACCCCAGGACGGGGTTAAACTTGGTACATAGTATTTATATGTAAACATTTGAAAAACATCTTTTAATGCTATTGTTATTCATTTGAAACTAAATTAATATTTGGAGTGTTACTGAAATCGGGCTGTCCGTCCATCTGTCTCTAGTCAGAGTTACCAGGCTTTAAAGTGTTAGCCTTTCCACCTAGAGTCACCATATCATGCGTTCATGGGACTAAGATTTCCTTATTGAATTTGGGGTCAAAAGGTCAAAGGTCACGCAGACTGGACATGGAAGTAGCAAAATGGTTTCCGGGCTCTTCAGCATTATCCTTTCTACCTTGAGTCACCTTATCATGTGAACTACACATGGGTCAAAGATGTTCACTATCGAATTTGGGGTCCAAAAGTCAAGCTCACTGGACATTAAAGTAGCAATATGGTTTTCATTTAAAATTCTTGAACGGTTAGATGCTGTCTTTAATAATTTTAAGTTGTAAGTCTAATATTATATTTATTCACAATTTAATTATCATTCAATATATCACGCTTTTTGATATAACGACAATATGCTGACAAAATATGAGGTAGTGTTTGTTTATACAATGAAAGAGAATATAATGGTTTCCATTTACCTTATTGTAAACTTTTGAAGGCCAGGTTTGAAAAGAGGTACAAATAAATATGATAGATGAAATTCTACTGACAAGAGCGTCAAACTCTTGCTTTGGTAAAACATTTCTTAAAGTTCCACTGAAGAGTCGTAGGGCGAAAGCGCTCTGGAATAATGTGAAATCTTCAACTCAATTTTTTCTATATCGGACTTTTACCAAGGACTTACTTCATTTAAAATATATATTATACATTTGTAGTTGAAAATTTCTACCCCGGGTTGGGGTGAAAAATTTTCAGTACCTAGTTGTGATTATTTAGTGCTGTTTATATTGATTAATTGATTATCACATGTATCGTTTAGATCCTAGGGATTAATTCAAAGTTGTGTGCAACTTTAAAACAAGAGGTACTGTGAGCAATGCTCGATACCCCCGCTTTACCCAATCTTCCGAAAGTGGTATTGTTAACTGTTCAAGAATTTGAAATGGAAATCATACTGCTACCTTTATGTTCAGAGAGCTTGACCTTTGACCTTTTGAACCCAAATTCAATAGAAACATCTTCTTGACTAATGGACAGTCCTTGTTATGACATATTGATGATTCTAGGTTGAAAGTATAATGCTCTACAGCCCAAAAATCACATTAATGCCCAGTGCGATTGACCTTTTGACCCTACATTCAATAAGGAAAATCTTCGTCCCATGAGTTGTCCATATGTATGATATGGTAACTCTAGAACGCATAGATAATCCTCTAGAGCACAGTAATCATATTGCTACTTCGATGTCCAGTGTGCTTGACCATTGACCTTTTGACCCCAAATTTGATAGGGCACATCTTCGTTCCATGAGTAGTCCATTATAGTGGAAAGGATAACACTTTAGAGCCCGGAAAGCCATTTTGCTACTTCATTGTCCCAGTGTTGCTTGACTTTTTGACACCCAAAATTAATAGGGAACATTCTTTCGCCCCATAGGTACTCCATATGTGATGATATGGACTCTAGTGGAAAGGATAACACTTTAGAGCCCGGAAACTATTCTTGCTACTTCCATGTCCAGCTGCTTACCCCATTTGACCTTTTGACCCTAAAATCGATAGGGAACATCTTCGTCCCATAAGTAGTCCATATGTTGATATGGTGATTCTAGGTGGAAAGGATAGCACTTTAGAGCCGGAAACTATTTTTGCTACTCTATGTCCAGTGCGCTTTGCGACTTGACCTTTTGACCCCAAAATCGATAGGAACATCTTCGTCCCATGGGTAGTCCATTATGCTGCCAACTAGGTGGAAAGGCAAACCATGTAGAGCCCTGAAACCATTGCGATCTACAGACGAGGACGGAGATTCGTTGCGGGGGGGGGGTGGGTTATAAAAATTAACGATGTTGTGTGGGAGGGAGGAAACTTATAATTATGCTGACATTATGCAGAAAAAAAAAAGTATTGACAAAAAAAAGGGGGGGGGGGGCAAAAACATTGATACTGGACTGATACACATGTAGGTCACACTTTACCAAAATTGTAAATCTTGTAGCGGACAGTATATATTATATGTAGTTATTAGCTCACCTGAACGAAAGGTTCAAGTGAGCTTTTCTGATTGCCTGTTGTCCGTGATCTGTCAGTCTGACCGTTAACATTTCACATTTTCAACTTCTTTTCCAGAAACAATGGGCCAAATTTAACAAAACTTGGGGTATTGTTTCTTCACGACATTGCAAAAATAGTGTGACATATAGTCAATCTAAGATAGAGCTTTCATTATATGTTATGACAAGATCTTTCATTTTATACATGTAACATGATGTATGACCATGTGACCCTTGGCTTTACCAGAATAGCAAGGTAGTGTTGGTCATATATGGGTCTTGAGACATATACCTGTGTTATGTGAATTCATTTTTAGTGTTGTTGTAATCCTTTTGCGAACAGTATGGCGATGAAAAGCTTCACAGGAAAAATGATGTGAAAATTCTTTTTGAAATTCACCACTGCTGAACCCGGGCATTCAAAAGCCATCTTTGACATTCAATTATCTTTTACAAATGAGCTCGATATTGCGTGCAATTTTTTGACCCAAGTATAAAAACATGCTATTTGAAACAAGGCCATGGCCATCGTTCTTTCGGTTCAATTCGGAAATGGGATAGAGTTGTTACTTATTGATATCCCGCCTGGATATCGTCAATTCACGTGAACAGAGTAACCATAGCGCGCTTCAATTCAGCAAAGTGTTTAATGTTATCACGAACTCAATGTGCACAATGATACATGTATCGTAAATTATCTGAAGAGATCTTTAACTGAATTGTTGCGCACATCAAACAAATTGATGATGTCTTCAAATGGTTAAATGTATTTTCATTTATTTGAGTTTATGTCAATTAAGATATCGACCACCAACGAAATAAGTAAACCCAACTGAACGCCAAAACATTTAGGGTACTACAAGAAAATTAATATTGACCAGTTGTACTGATCATTATATCCGTTATTTATCATCTTGAAAAGGAGGTGTTTGATCCCCCATACTCTAAATTTGACAAATGACGAACACTAGGTTCTTTATTCTGTAGCGGTGTTCCCTAGTCACGCAGACCTTTTAGATCGATCCGTACTCGATGAAAGTAGTGCTAAGTGCATGGAATTTTATAACGATTGAGCTGAAGAGTAGCTCACTTAACTTCGGCATAATTATATTAAAAAAGTTTGAAAATACACTGCCAACGCCTTACACCATGGGCATACAGGCTTCATGAAAAGTATGTTGGCGTGAATTACATGTAAAGCGTGTATACACTGTACATTGTATACATATTTAAAAACAGATGAATTCTAAAGTGTGCAGTTTCAAAATATTAGTGTACATATCTTCCACTATCTATATCAAATTAATCCTCCTTAAGCCATGAATGCACTCCGGCAAGACAATTAGTTTTCATACGACAAGGAATATGAATATTAC
>CAJDSM010058647.1:0-10246 GCA_903981925.1 Ostrea lurida | reverse complement strand
TGTCAGTTTAGAGGCCATCAATTTCATAATTATTGATTGCATTTATTTCATAAATAATGCAGAACTCCGTTGGTGATTAGGCGAGCCGATTTTTATCTAACGACGCATGAAATCATAGACAGTTTCCGCGGCTGACTCACTGGGGCTTTTACGGGACTCCATTAATCAAATTTAGCGAGCACTCGGGTAGAACTCGTGGGACAGTCCAGGACCATTGAGTCTGGTAAGAAAACAAGACCATGATTCATGCCCAATCTCTGGTATTGGAGGTTTAGGATTTCATTTTGATAATTATTACTAATCATCCTCAGAATACCAGCTCACTGACTCATTAGCTTAACGAAAGTACAACTAAAATGGTATCTAAAAAAATAAATTATAAAATCACCCACCTATATAATTTGTAAAAAGAATTCAGTATTTGATACAGTAAATATATCCAAAAATAAAAGTAAAGAGAAACACAAAACTCAAATATCATTTCACTGTTAGCGCTTTTGGTTTTAATAATACAGTATACCTCTTCAGACAGTTATAAAATGAAAAGGAAATCATATACATACACACATACAAACCACTAAAATGACCAACGAGACGAACAACTGGATTGTCAAACCGTTCCTTCTTCAAAAGGTTAACATAAGATAGCTAAAGATATACACGAAAGAAATAAAATTAACTACACGTTATGCGAACCTTTCCATTTGTCCTAAAGAAGAGACAGGTCATTCCAAGAAATTGACAATGTCATTGTTAATGTGGTTGGTCATTTTAGTACTTTGTATATATGTAATTCTTGTGTTTGGCCTTGCGTCCACTTAGTGGATCCAAAACTGATATATATTCTCAAAGTCCCGTAATAATCACGTGATATAATTCTTCAAAGTCGTAATCAAATTACACGTGATTAACACATGCTATTGCACGCAAAGCCTTTAATAACACGTGTAACAACATGTATTGCACACGAGTCCTTAATAGACCAACGTGAAAACCAACATGTATTGCACGCGAGTCCTTAATAAGACACATGTAACCAACATGTATTGCACCGCGAATCCTTATAGACACGTGTTAACCAAAACATGTAATATGCAGCGAGTCCTTAATAGACACGTGTAACCAGACATTGTATTGCACGCGAGTCCTTAATAGACCACATGTAACCAACATGTATTCGCACGGCGAGTCCTTCTAATAGACACATGATAAACCAACATGTATTGCACGCGAGTCCTTCAATAGGACACGTGTTACACCAACATGTATTTGCACGCGAGTCCTTAAATAGACACGTGTAACCAACATGTATTGGCACGCGAGAGTCCTTAAATGAACGTGTTTAACAACATTTATCCAAGATGTAATGATATAAAAAACAACATTCTGAATGATTTATGAATTTATTACATGTAATGGCGTTTATGGCCGCGAGTGACGTAAATTGAGCAAATTGAGGGCTACCGAGCATAAGGGGCCGCCTCGCAAAAAATCCAAACAAAAGTGACGGCCCAATCACAGAGGCTTATTGTGCAATGGCGTATCGCAAATGCACAAGCGTCACGATAAATTAACAATCACAATATGTGACGGCCCTATCAATAGGCTTAAGGCGCGCATTAGCCACAAGCGTCACGGAAAATAACAAAATCACAATATGTGACGCCTCAAGAGGCTTCTTGTGCAATGAGTTCCCGCAAAGCACAAGCGGTCACGAAAAACCAAATTCCAAAGGCACTATTAGACAAAGACAATCATATAAAATGTCAAAGTCAACAATGTTTCCTACATAATATACAAGGAGTAGCGACGGTGTCCATTTCACCAGGATCATGGTAGTTAGTTCAACTGCACTAACGTAAAACATTGACAAGATCATCAATAGTCAGTGATGAATACATCACATCCGAATTGTTTCCAGAATGGTTAGACACTCTTTCCACATTGAAGTAGGGGAAATAAGTGATTCGAAACAGCAAGCTAAGAGACACCGCAGACGAGAATGGATATAATGAAGAAAGTCCAAGAGCTCATGCAAAATCTCCAGCTAAAAAAGCAAAAAAATCATTAAAAGCAAGATATTTGATTCTATACAAGAAAAATAATCAAGGTTGGGAGGGGTATTTAAGTTATCAAAGTAATCAATTATACAGGAGACGAATTTAAATATTCCTATGTCTCAGCGATGAATTAAACAGAATTTTCTAAAGTGAGAGATACATAAAAATTCTAGATATCAGGGGTTGGTATTTGCTCAGCCGCAAAATATTTCACGGAAATTGATATAGATACCCTTGTTATGAAATTCGCATATATTAGAACTAGCTACCATAGTGCGATATTATCCAAGATGTATGATAATAAAAACCAAATATTTTGAATGATTTAGAATTTACTTACTGTAATGGCGTTACTGGCCGCCAGGTGAAGTAAAAATGTGCAATTTGAAGAGCTACCGATGCATAGGCCGCCTCGTCAAAAAATCAAACAAGTGACGGCCATCAAGAGGATTTATTGTGCAATGGAGTTATCGCCAAATTGCACTAAGCGTCACGAAATAACAAATCACAATATGTGACGGTCCCATCAATAGGCTTAATGCGCAATTAGCACAAGCGGTCACGAAAATAACAAATACAAATGTGCCGGCTCCCATCAAGAGGCTCTTTGTTGCAATGGGCTGATCGCAAAAGCACAAGCGCACGAAAAACAAAATTCAAAGCACTAATTAGACAAGATAATCACATAAAATGTCTCAAAGTCAACAATGTTCCTACATAATATACAAGGAGAAGACTGGTGTCCATTCAACCAGATCCATGTAGTTTAGTCAACTGCATAAGTATTGACAAGATCATCATAGGACAGTTGGAATAATCACTTCGCGAATTTGTTTCCAGATGGCTTGACCACTCTTCCATTTGGAGTAGGGGTGTGACGAAAACGCCAACTTGCAAGGGGGCCCATGAAGTTGGAACTTGCAAAACCGCCACCAATGATAGTACCCACAATTGGTGAGGCGGCAGCACCCCACCCCAAGATCACCGCTGCCAGTAAAGCCGTTTCCCGTAGAAATTTGACTGGAAAAATCAGTCGCATTGCACTGTGTCAGTAAGACGTTGCTAAACAAATCCTAATAACAAATTAAGAATAAGACATGTCGTGTATTTGTACTAAATTAGATGTTTGAGGAACAGTCACCCCTGGCACTTGAAATATTTGGCAAACAGGCACTGGCTTGTAGTTTGACTCACAGTGGGCTGGCCCACAATGGAGTAACTAAGTATAAGTCGTTTAGTTGGGAGGGGGGATTATTGATCCAGACACGATGTAGATACGATATCGACGATATCGTCAACACAACACGATATCGTAACGATATCGAAAGTAACCTTTCTGGTTGGCATATGATAATCAAACAATGTTTATGACAATGTCGTGTTTGAATCGAAATCATGATCGTGTTTTTTAATCGTGTTTCTTATGGATGTAATTGATCGGCTTACCAACTTGCTGCCTGATATCGTTTCAATCGAATCAAGACCATGTTCTTTATGGTAGCCTCCTGGCTACTATCTTTGCTGTCGATATCGGACGATATCGTTTATGTCGATTATCGACTTCATTGATCGTTTTGGCTCTATGTTTGTTGACAACTTTCTATTAATTCTATCGATATCATCAATATCTTGTGGGACTATCGAATACAAATAGAGTCGTGTTTCTTTACGGTTGTATCGACTTCAACTTTCTATCGATATGACGATTATTGTTGTCGAGATATCGAATCACTGTCGTTGATTTTATGGTATAGTTTGATTCAACTTTGATCGATATCGTCGATTATGACGATATCGTGTCGATTATCGAATCAATGATCGTGTTTGTATCGGTGTTGCTGACCTTCATCTGCTACGATATCGTCTGATATTCGAACGGAATATCCGTTGTCGGATATCGAAATCACGACTTGTATTTTTTATTGGCTGTTTGATGACTACAAACCTGCTACATATATCGAATCGAATGTGTTTCCTAGTGGTAGTTTTGAACTATACAACTGCTATCGATAACACCGATATTGATTTGATACCGGAATCATGATTCTGTTGTATAAGGACAACCAAGACGAGAAGAAGAAGTCGTATAAATGTTAACCAAACCTTTAATGCGTTTCAAAAAAGTTTGATTTGAATCTTTCGAATCGTGGTATATTTCGACCTCTGTTCGTCATGTCAAAATAGAACACAGAAGGTTGCTCCTTTAATCGTTTCCGTGTTGATAGATTAATGAGTTTGCCAATTAAACACCCATTATAAGAAAAACGATCACGCATCGATATCGACGAACGAGCTCGTCGAATATCGCACGATATCGAACAGCAAGATATTAAGCCATTAACACCATATAAGAAAAAACGATCTTGATATCGGATATGAATGATCGTCGAATATCGACGATATCGATAGCAATAGTAGCACCAAACACCCAATAATCTAATTATTTGAATGAACCGATATTGTATTGTTTCCCGAAAATAACCATTTTATGATAAAGTAATATGGTTCGCAAGAAACGATTTACAGGATATCAGTCCATGCTGATTTGGATCGATTATCGTCCGATATCGATGGTTGTATTTGGGTCTGCAGTTTCATACCACTAAGCCATTGCCACAAATGGAGAAATGTGTAAGTAAGAGGTTGAGACCCCCCCTAGCCAGTTAGGGTTACAACAAACTGCGTATGCTCGAATACCTTGAAATGCCACCTTTCACACTAGCATCCCAAAAACCCAAGATTGTGAATTAGCTTGGGGGTTAGCAAATAAATTCAATACAAGAGTTGTTTAGTTGGGGGCAAAAGTCCTGCAGGTTTCAATACCACTAAGCCTTGCCACAAATGAGAGAAAATGTTGAGTTGATGTTTGAGCCAGGTAGTTGCAAAATGCTGCCTCATTGATAATTGAAGATGCCACCAGTTGATGTGAATTCGCTGGGTAGTAGCAAAGTCTAAATACAAATACAAAAGTCATTAGGGTTGGGGGCAGGTCCTGCAGATTCATACAACAAAGCCTTGCCACAAATGGTGAAAATGTTAGTTGAGTTGAGTTTGAAGGTAGTTACAAAATTGTGCTCCCTTGACTAACATTGAACTCGACCCCTTCAGATACGTTGCATCACCATGATGTGCATACCGCTCTCCTAAGATAGGACTCTTACCAGCATCTTGCTTCCGTTTAGCAACAATACAAGCATTACCAAAGTGGATTGTTGGGGGGCAAGGTCCTGCAGTTTAATACCACTAAGCCTTGCCGCAAGGAAGAAATATGACGTTGAAGTTGGACCCCCAAGTCAGAGATAAAATTGCACAATGCGCCCCCATAGGAGGTGTATTGAATGATGCCATCCTAACGAACTTTATTATATGTCCTTTCAGAGTGAAACGTGATTCACACCAGAGGATATGCTAGTAAGTCCAGTTGCATTCTCTAAGCCTTCTCTGCACTACATTTCTAGTCTCCTCTTCCCTGCTGATCGCGACGGGATAACGAAAATATGTAAGTCCTTACTGGCAATACCCTAAACCCAAACCGTCACGCTACTCCCGTTGCATGTTTTTGGGACCCAACCTGAAAATTCCGTGTCAGATTATAGAACAATACTTGAGATTTCACAAACTGATGCGAAATTCAGGTAAGATTTTTATTGAATTTAAATGTGGTCAGCAAAAATACAAGTCATATAATTGAGTTAAAGCCAAACCAGACACCTTATGCAACATTATGATATTAAAATCAAAGAGGAACACCCTAATGCGAGTCACAGTGGACCTGTAGCTTAAATCCAGCTCGCTGATCTGTATAGCCCGATCGCGCGATTCCTTCAACTCTTAAAAATATGGCCTGAGACCAAATTTGGTATATGGAATGTCATGGAAATATTGCAGGTCAAGTGGGCGAAGTTGGTCAATAGGGTCCGATGATTTTTGACCTCTGGTTAGCACCTCTTGAACTTAGAACTAATACAACCTATCAGATGGCACATTTCACAATTTTCCGTTCCACTATACTCTAATGCAACAGTTGCAGACAACATTCAACTCAAAAGAAGTGTTAGGTACGTTTGTTAAATGGAATGGCCCTGATAAAATACTTTAAAAAAAAGGAATTTCAATAAAGTTGGATGATCCCAAGTATCCATATAATGCAAGGCATATCGCGTTGGATCTAGGTCTTAATGTAATGGTGCGTACGGCTTCGAACTATCACGGAATCCGGAAAACGGACTATTTTTTCACTTTTTTCCACTTTCAGGGAAAAATTAAAATGTCGGGCGACACCGCAAAGACCATCAAAAGAAAGCAATTAAAACTAGAGATGAGCTGAGTTTTCAACTAAAGAAACGATCTATGATTGTTGTCGTGATCTTGGCACCGCCGTGCCATTCTCAATTTTTTTTAAGAAAATCGTCCGTCTGCATTGACACTTTTTTGGTGTGATCGCGATGCGCCGAGATGAAGAGAGACGTACTGGGCGGGAATGAGATTAAAATTATAAGGAACAGATTAAAAGTTAACAGCATGTAGGTGTACTCCAGCAACAGAGAGATAATGTAGGCAATAATTATTAGTTAGCATTTGGAATGAAATTATCACTTTAAATTGTGAAGAGAGCTTTCAAATGCAGAGGGCTGACCGGGCCGAATCAAATGCATAGGTATGCATTACGGTGTATTTGTATCAAATGATGTGTTTTTGACCTAAACTTAATAGTCTCTGTGTGATTTTCCCGTAATTTTTCCACCATTGATGTAATTATCTATGACGTCACAATATAACATTAAACGTTTCCGCCTTTACCGTGACTCATAATCACTGTCACTATGTACTGTTTAGTGTAAACATTTATTGTTTGTAAAGCTTCTGAGAATAGAATGAAAAAGCGCTAAAGCTTTACGGAGATATTTTTGTGTTTTCTTTCATTTACTTTTTTTGAATATATATAATATAATAATATATAAATTATATATATATATATATATATCATTATAATTATTACACTATAATATATATATAATATATTACATATATATTTATATATTGATATATATTATTATATTATATTAAGCTTCTTTATTTTTACAAATTACTATTAGATTGTTTTAACAATGCAAAATCTACACACAAAAACCCCCACTCCAAAACAAAAAGAGTATATTAAACACTGTGCTAAATTAGTAATTGAAACATGGCAAATTTACCCTTGACTTTCATATTCCAGTCACAAGGTTTGAACTTTGACCTTTCAGGTCACCTAGTAATGTATAGTTTACGATTCGCTCAAAGTTGTGGACGGATAGAATGCAAAAAGGAAACACAAAGACAAAAGTAGAGAACTAACGGGACAAGGTACGTCCCATGCTCACAGCATTATGGGTTCCGGTTCCACACATGGTCACGGTCCCAGGGCCACAAGTGGACTTAGAAATCCTGATGTTATGAGGAGGGGTACGTCCCTTAACCTTCAATCTTAAAAGTTTAAAAACCTGGTAGCATATATCAATGGTAGTGACGTGAAATTTTGCTTTAAAGATACATAAATATTGGTGGAATTTCAAAATCAATGCTAGTAACAAGAAAATAAGCATTACAAATATGTAACTGTCAGTAATATTTCAACAAGACAACTCACCAAAAATTCTTAAATGCACATATATACTTAAATAAATAATCTAAATAGATATTCTTTATTTTTAAAGCCGGACATCTAAATCAACGAATAACATAAGCTATATACATGTACCGGTACTAGCTTTTTACCGACTTGCACAGATTTTGGCGTAAGGGGGTCATTACATGTACTTAAAATCATCAGTGAGCACTACTTATTGTTACCACTTCTATATTAAAAGTTAAAACACAAAAATGTTGATTTTATGTGGGGAAGTCATCATATAATACAAATATAAACAAATGATTATTTGATTCTGTCACTCGGATAAAAAACCAATAGAAATCACTCGGGATATAAAAACAATTAGAAATCACTCAGGATATAAAAACAATTAAAACACTGACAAAGTTAGCAAGAGCCCCGCTGTGGCAAATGCTTTAATATATACACATCCGCATATGGTGATGAACAAGTGTGCAAAATTTCTGTTATGCACAATGTATTATAGGTTTTGAGTTTTAGTGTTCACGAAATAATTTGCAAACTCTGTGAACTATCATGAAAAATTAAGCTTTTTTCCCAAAAATATTGGTCCCTTAATCAAACTAAATTTCACTATGCACATCTGTATGTGGTGATGAACAAATGAGTAAAATTTCAGCTATGTACAATGTATTGGTTTTAAGTTTTAGTGTTCACAAAATATGATTCGCAAAATCTGTGAATTTTCAGAAAGATTAAATTGTTTCCACAAAATATATTGGCCCCTATCAAACCAAATTTCACTATGCACATCTACATATTGTGATGAAAACAATGTGCAAATTTTAGCTATTGTCAAATGTATGTTTTGAGTTTTAGTGTTCACAAAAATATGATTTGCAAAATCTTGTGAATTTTCATGAAAAATAAAGTTTTTCCCCAAAATATTGGGCCCCTATCAAACCAAATTTCACTATGCACATCTGCATATGGTGATGGACAAATGTGTAAAATTTTAGCTATGTCAAATGTATATGTTTTTGAGTTTTAGTGTTCACAAAATATGATTTGCAAAACATGAAAAATTAAGTTTTTTCCCCAAAAATATTGGCGCCTATCAAATCAAATTTCCCTATGCACATCTGCATATGGTGATGGACAAATGTGTAAAATTTTAGCTATATCAAATGTATAAGTTGTTGAGTTTTAGTGTTCACAAAATATGATTTGCAAAACATGAAAAATTAAGTTTTTTCCCCAAAAATATTGGCGCCTATCAAATCAAATTTCACTATGCACATCTGCATATGGTGATGAACAAATGTGCAGCGATGTACAATGTCTATGTTCTGAGTTTTAGTGTTCACAAAAAGTGTTGACAGATAGACAGACAGACAGACAGGCGGACGGATGGACAAAGTGAAAACTAGAGGGTGCCGCATTTGTCAATGCAGGGCCCTAATAAAAGCAAGAGCAAATTTGTAATAAAAACAAATTACACCTCCAATATCTATGAACCCAATATAACACAATAAACTACACATTTATCCCTGAATTCACACTTTCAAATATCTCATGTTTCTCAATTTCTCTGTACATTGCAGACATCTGCCCAAAAAAATAGTAAATATCATAATAAGAAGCAAACATAATATGCAACTTCATAATGTTTTTTGATCTAGTACACAAAATTATCAGCATTTGATGAGTTGTGATGCTTGTACATGATTGGTCCTTGTGAATCATAAGCGTCTGTCTTTTCAGATTGATCAATCACTCACACAGTAAATACAAGGCATGAGTCGCACGCATCTGCCGCAGATATCAATGTGATCTCCTGGAGGAATGTTGTACACACTCTATCTCTACGAGGTTCTCGTCTGTTCACATACATGGTTAAAATTTCTAAAATTTTAAAAAGATAGGACTCAAGTTACTGCATCATTCATTACTAGCTGTTAAATACAGCATCTTGAATACAGAGGTCAGGAACTTCAAAATGTATAAAATGATCTGCATGTAAATGTCTGTCGTGTGACAACATTAACAATTTTCAATACTGTAGATCGCTTATTATTTGTGAGAGATTTATTTCTGCGTTAATTCGCAAGACGTGTCGTTCACAAATTCAAATATATTGCGTTTATTTATACTTTTTGAAAATAAATCCATTGCAGATAATCTCAAATTTATTTTTTTATATGTGTGCCAACCAGAAACAAAACTATTCAATAGTTTTCATTGCCGTCATATATTACATGCACCTGTGCTGTTAGTAATTGATGTATTTCCTCATACATCGATGTAAATAGAATAAAACTGTTATATAACCGAACATATTATATTTATTGAAGATGAAAAAAAAAGGTTACAAAAATTGTTGCAGATATATTTATTTTATGAACATTAATTAAAGCTAATCGCTTTACAAACAAACAAATATCGCTTTACAAACAAACAAATTAAACTCGTGCTGTTGTGATCGCCACGAGGCACTCATTGATTGGACCAGGATAACTAATAATGCACAATTAGTGAATACCATTAATTAGTGAATATCATCTTACCGAGCATGGTGAGGCCTGTTTCT
>CAJDSM010058638.1:1126-15284 GCA_903981925.1 Ostrea lurida | reverse complement strand
AGAGAGATGTAAACGCAATTATATAATACATTAGCAATTGTTGGAGGAAGACTACTTCCACTATGTGGATTTATTTTAGCGATTTTGGAGGAAGATATTTCCGCTAAATTAAGTACAGATCCGCCAACAGGAAGCATGTAATTATGACGGACAAAAAGGCGGGAATGAATATTCGTTCTAATTTAAGTCTGGTCAAATGTTGAAAATCAAATTTCCGCTAAATATCATACTCTGTTAAATATAATATGTTTACAGTACTACATGAACATTCAAGCCATCCCCATGTGTAAAATTTAAAACTTTTCAAAATTTGAAGAAAAAAATAAAATGATTCCTGTAATAAATACGACTCATTCAGATGAAGAAGTGGAGTAGTCGGGTGGTTATAAAATTCTGTGATTAGATTAATGTTAATCTTCAGAGAAAAAACTTTGCACATTTTTAGCACTTTGAGTAAAACACGCTGCCTTTTAATGACAGATAATGGGCAGCCTTCCTCTCGACACGGGTGATCTCAATCTAATCAAGCAGTTGGGGGAAATTTTGTGCCAACATCAGAAATTACTGCACAAAAACTCTTGTCATATATAATGCATGTGTCATTATACACAAAAACATCTACAGCACCAGATTACAAGACAAGAGCAGATCTATGATCAAAAACATAAAAATAACAGAACCTGATGATGGCTGCGGGGTGAGGATTTGGGTTGTTGCCTGGGGGACATTGGAATTATGTAGGGGGGTGTTGGGGGAACTCGGGCCCCGCCCCAAGGGGCATTGGAGATCGGCGGTCCCCTGCCGTGTGCGGGTTGCTGCGGTACAGTTGATGTGGGGCCAATTGAACCCTGACCTGTGTTTAAAATCAACGCAATCACAGCATTAAAACCATTCAGCTCTGTCAGATTGAAAAATAAATTATATCTTTGTGCCCTGTTTTTGAGAAATAGAAAGAGAAAAAAATTCAGCACAATTAAGGCTATTAACATGAATAAAAAATAAATAATATAATCATAAACGTACTAAATACAATATTTATGTTCATGTAAATACAGCCATAAAAACAATACTTGCCACAGAACAAATAAGCTGAAAGGCAAATCTGATTGTCAGCCCACACGTTGATGTGATACGGAAAGCAAAATCATTGTTAAAATATTGTGGCTCGATCAAAGTTAAAGTCATAAAACAGCAGACTTCACGAAGAATAAGTAATGAACAAAGTCCATGCACGATTTTTTTTTTATTTTCCCGTAGAAGGTTTGAATCTATATCTCTTTATACTAAGTAAAAAATAAATAATGGCAGGTACTATAAATCCCATCTTCGGCTAAATGGAAAAAGAAACTTAAGTAGTGATTCATATAAAATCCTTAATTTTTTTTTGTGGTTTCTACATTGTTAACTTTTCAGAAGAATTCACAGTAATAAATAGATATTATTTTCTTGTACATTAATTTAAATAATTTTATAGAAGGACTCGGACCGTCTTATCTAAGAAATCAAATCTCGTTTTCATTAATACCCTGCTTGTCGATGAAAAAAAATAGAACCTCATTAAGTGCAGCCCTTAGCCCCATCCATAATACAGGGGGAATAATCCAACTATACAGGCCCTAGCCCAGGCTACCCCTTTAACTGGGGACGACAGGCCCTCCCATATTATAACTAAACACTGATTTAAATAAAAATCTCATTATTTGATATCTACCACCACCGTCCTTATTATATCAAACACCGAACGATAATAAAATCTCATTTCTCTGATCATCTACACGAGCCCCCGAATCTACGCCCGTATTAATAATTAACACTAATAAACATCTACTTCTTTGCATATATACCACCACCCTCCTGTATTACATTAACCACGCATAATACAAAATCCCTCCATTTCTCTCTGATAACAGTCCACCCCCGCTACGACATAAATCATATTAAACACACTGATAATACAAATCTCCATCTCTTAGTAATTACACCCTACAACCCCTCCTCGCTATTAACTTAAACACTATCACCACCAACAAACAACCCCTACACGACCCTAACTCAAACAATCCTGCATTCTTCTGATATGTACCACGCCCTCATCGACTCATCTATACTCTTACCACACACAGCAACGATCCCCACAACCTTCTACATCTCTTTCGATATATCCACACCAAAGCACCCCGCACACTGTCCATACATTAACTACATACTTAACAAACAACACCCGATCAATAAACCATAATCTAATTCCTCTTGAACTATCTAACACCAGCACACACCGCAGCCTATTACTACCTATCCAAACCATGATAATAACAAAATACTCAATTCTTCTGAATATATCTCACCCCAACCCACCACAAATCATACACACTGTATAACACATTTAAACACGATAAAAAAATGCTCATTCTTTGATATGTACAGCCCCTCCTGTTTATATTCAAAACATGATGCAAAAATCAATCATTCTTATGTATATCCCAGCCCCGCCTCTCCTCTGTGTCCCGGAATTCTCCTACAATATTACAGATCTACAGCCCCGCCTCTCCTCTGTTCCCGGATTCTCCTACAATATTACAGATGTACAACAACAATCAACCCCCGCCATTCCTCCCGATGTTAGGATTCCGGGCGCAATTTCGTTTTGCGGAGGATGCTGACTGTTTGCGAGACCTCTCCGAATTTGACATTGTTCATGCCCAATCTCGTTTTCCGTATCATCCTAACAAGGCGAGAGGGCGGCGAAATACCCAGAAATGACATCAAACGTGGAAAATTACACCAACAGCGTGTCCAATAATGAGCCTTGGTAACCACGGTAACATATGTTTGTATCATAATACATGATGTTGAATTTGTGTGAATCATAAAAGCCTGTCAATATATTTTCTAAAATATTTCCCTTCACTGGAATCTGAAACTCATACTGAAGCAGGCATTTTTTCCCAATATTACCTCTTAGCTTGAAACAGTACCCCCCCCTCCCGCCCCCAGCGACAATTTCCTTTTTTTTTTTTTTTTACGTCAATATTTCCTTAGCTTGCATTATAGTGTAGTCTCATACTTGAGCAACAATCCTTTTTTCCACGTTTCCACATTTAGAAATAGCATGCGTCAAAGACGAACAAGAGACTAATTTCAGTGTCAAACTAACTGCCCAATAACTCAGGAGGTGAATCACCAGCATTTAATTAGCCAGTCATTCCACAAACAAAAATGTTGCTGTGCGATAAAGAATTTTATTGGACATTTCTTTGAGGCCCCTCCCTCCCCCCCCCCCCCATTTTATTTTTAAAGATTCCAGGATGAATTGAGTTGTATGCTGAATAAGAAGGATTGTGATTGGACATCGAAATCAGGGTCACAAAGTCACTGCCCTCCCCTCGGTAAGAATCGTCTTCATAAGCAAAGCATCCATAAACAATAGCCTTCATCGCGAAAAAAAAACCCAAAAAAAAACACCCCAACTGGAAAACAGACACTTGTAAGTCAAACATTCAAAATGTGGCATCTTTTTGATCAAAGAAGGGCAATAACAATGTATATCGAACACGGTACGTAAAACAATCCATCTTAATTTTCATACTGACAGGTATCTCAATCTGTTTGTTCTACAATTCCCCCCCCCCCTCCCCAACAGTGAAATCGTCCAGTGTCAGTGCAGCACATGTAGATTTGCCTACCACATCTTTGTACATACAATGTAAAAAAAATTACCTGCATGCTGGATATTCAGCCCCAGACAGATCTGAAAAATAGTAAAAACAAAATAGTAAAAACAATTAATGAAAAATAGTAAAACAATTAATGAAAAATAGTAAAAACATTAATGAAAAATAGTAAAAACAATTAATGAAAATAGTAAAAACAATTAATGGAAAAATAGTAAAACAAATAGTTAAAATCAATTAATGAAAGATGAATGCAGTTTCCTCGTTTTGATTTTGAATCTGATCTGAAAGTGAACGAAACTTGAATCAAATTTGATTTTGATTGCGGATCACTGCGTTCCGATTGAGGCTATAGTACTCCGGTAGGTGTGACCGGTCATACAGGGGACGTCTTCTCCTGCATTTCACCTCTAGTAGTCCAGAGTAGATAGTAATGTCTCAACTCTTGAAATCTATATCCAATAACACTTTGCAAAAGCTAATGTCCATGGCGCCACCGTTGAAGAGCAAAAAGTAGCAATTTCTTCCTACATTGAAAACACTGTTCTTGGTCTGTGATCTTTTTATATCAAAGAAGTAAACCTACAATATGCCCAAGATGGGACAACCTCAGTAAACATGTTGAATCTTAATAATTTGGCAATAATTCAGATGTTTTCGTTTACAATTTGGTATGGGAGGGAAAGTTCTTAACTTTGATTTCGACCTGATGGCTCATTGACCTTTGGCTAACCCCGAAGAAGGGACATAATCAATGACGAAGTATTGATAGGTTTATATTCTTATTCGTCACTGTTTCATCTGGTGTACTATCACTTCTTCACAGTCGTAGATTAATATGTTGATAAATTTAAATACACCAATGAATATGGTATTGATCAGGGGTAATAGGATATCTAATTTATCATGTTATCCACTACACATGATAAGACCAAACACAAGCAGTGAGGCCTAGAGAGAGGCCTTCTCAGAATCCAACATCTGTCACAAGCAGTGGTAGGGGCCCTCCAGAAGTCTGTAAAGAGGAGCCCTAGGAGAGCCCCAGAACTTCAGCTCAATAGTAGCCTAAGCAGAGGCCCAGAACCCAGCTCTGTCAAGTGACCCTAGGGAGAGGCCCTCCAGAAACCCAACATCTGTCACAAGTATGTGAGGCCCCAGGGAGAGGCCCTCGGAACACTAAGTCTTCTGTCACAAACTGGCACATTGACAATGTCTAGTGGAAAAAGAAACTGTTTTGGATATCTGTTTACTTATATGATAGCAAGGTTTCCACCAATCATGAAAAAGCTCAATCTTGAAGTCAAACATTCAAAAAGATGTTAATTCTTTAATGCACCTATCACATTGGCTCCACACCCAATTAATTTTTTCATGCGTTTCTTTTCCTCCTAATTTTTGGTTCTATTCGAATAAATACCTATATGTCTGAACAAGTGCTAACTTATGGCCCCTTTTTTTAAGAAAGCTTTATTAGGACAGAGTAATACTAAGTGGAAGAAGGGGCGTGTCATTAAGGAATTACAGAGTGATAAATGAATGAAGGGGGAGAGAATAGTGACCGCCGAGAAAACAATGGTTGTGTCTGTTCCATTATTCCGTTTGGATTCTGACCTAGTGAGACGATATTTATAGTTCACATGTAGTCCGTTATGATTTCTGAGCCAGAGTGAGACAATATTTTTCAGTTCCACATCATTTGATTCTGACACAGTGAGACGATGTTTTATGATGTCCACTATCCGTTGGATTGTGACAGTGAGACGATATATTTCAGTTCACTTCCGTTTTGATTCTGAACAGTGAGAAAATATTTCAGTTCCACTATCACTATTGATTCTGACCAGTGAGACGATGCTTTTCAGTTCCAGCTATCAAACTTGGATTCTGACCAGGTGAACATATGTTTTGTCAGGTTCCACTATCGTTTGATTCTGAACCAATGAGCAATGTTTTCAGTTCCCTATCCGTTTGAATTCTGACCCAGTGAGACGATATTTTTCAGCTTCCATATCCGTCTTTGATTCTGACCAGTTGAGACAATATTTTTCAAGTTCACTATCCGTTTTGATTCTGACCAGTATACAAGCGCCTCTGCTACGGAATTATAATATCATCCGCTAAAAAGATTGCTTAATGATGGCGGTGGTCATCGGGGGAATGAAAGCTAAGCCGATGTTTAATCACACGATTTTACCGTACTGGTTGGACACGTAGCAAATTTGATGAAGAAAAATGCGCCATTTACCAATTCGAGAACTGTACATTTAATGGTCCATATTTCAACTACAACTTATCATATGAAAGCATGCATTATCAATGTATTTGTAGTTAATAAATATTTGTCCTTTGAACAAATAGGTGAACGAAATCGCTTAATGGGGAAATATCGATATAGTGATAATAAGAACCTGTACTTATATATCTATACTTATACACCAGCCACTTCTTACACGTATTTGTTGATGATTTCATCATACACGTTTACCACAGTAAGCTTAGATCGCGCTAATGTCAGCAGAAGCGTTCAGGATATAGTTGGAATAAAAGACAAAATATATGTATATCTGACAATGTATATGCTGTCTGGTTATATAAATACTGAAATAGAAACACACGATGGCAATCCCATATAATAATTATAATAAATAGAAACAACACTAAGCAATCCATAATAATTAGTCTAAATAGAGAACACACACTTGGCATCCATAATAAGTTTATAAATAAGAAACACACATGGCTCCCACTAATAATATATATAAATAGGAAACACACATGGCATCGCCTCATAATAATTTTCATTCTGAAGTTCTGACAATGAAATATTTAATTTAGCAGAGCTAAAAATCTACTATTGTTAATTCACGGTTACTGAGGCGATCAGTGTCGACATTTAATGTGATTGGCTAAAGAACGATTTCAGTGTGTAGCACCAGTTATTTTGTGATAGCCTCGTAATTCTTAAGTTTTTCGACGCTCTAAATTTTCGACACTTTCTGAATTTTGGCAAAATATCAGTTTTAAAAATCTCTAATTTTAGAACACGGCGGAAAAAATTCTGGATGAAAAATCTCAGTATTATGGGAAGGGCGCCTTCGTGTTCTATAATTTTAACTGATTTAAAAGGACTTGAGCTTAAATGATTATATATTTATCTTTAATCTGTAATTCTTTCATCTGTTTCGGTCTTTTATCATTAATTTCTTGTGTTTGTACCATCCTACCTTAAACGTGAAAAGCGCGGTGTTACTATTGGATTCCGCCATTTTTTCCTTTCACTTTCGCTTTGATGAATGTTCCGTTTTCTATTCCAATTTGTATTTTATCTTATTTTAATGCCTGTAATTCTTTCACTGTTTTCGTTCTTTTTGTCTATTTTCTTGGTGTTGTATACATCCTACCTAACGTGAACGCGGTGTTACTTATTGGATCCGCCATTCTTCTTCTCATCTTTGATACTTCGTTCGTTTTTCTATTCCACTATTCGTAATGACAATCTTCATCGTTTGTCGTAAGATCGTCATTTTCTTTACAAGTTCACAACCCTTATGTTTTTAATTGATGATAAGCACAGACAAAAGCAAAATCAAATATATTTGAACAAAACAAATAAACTCCGAGATCTCCAGAGATCTCCGAGGTGTACTATGAATTTTCTCCGTCGCGAGGTTATGGAGTGATCAAATGAGCGAATAACTAACTGGATTAATTATTCGGGTTAACACTGAGTGTAATACCGGCCCCGTACACTTGTGTATGATCCTGAAAAATTCGTACTTACTGGCCCTTTATTAGATATCGATCTTTCCGGATAGGAGATCATACCAAAGTTTTTCAAATTAATTTGTGTCGAGACATTCTTGCAAAATCTGAAAAAATGGGTGTTTTTAAGTGTCGAAAATTAGAGAAATTTCGGTAATCACTAAGCTTGCTCTTTTATGACGTCTGATTTGACGTCACAAATGGCCCCCATTTTGACGGTGTTGTTCTACTTTTGTTGCTTACGGTAAATCGTCTTTCGTCTGCCTCATGGAAAATCCTTATTATTCATCAAATAACGTCAAATGTAATTTTCTGAATTAAATTATAAGGAATGAAGCTAAGTTTGACCTAAGTTATACGATATAATCTATCTTGGTGCAGTTTACGCTTAAAATAATCCGCTTCAACAAAGTAGAAACAACGCCGTCAAATGCATTGTGACATCATTTTAGGACGTCAAGTTGTAGGAATAAAGAGCAAATTAGATTATACGGTATAACGAATGTAGCCATAGTCGAATGAATCAATCAAATTGAAGGTTACAAGTAAAATTTAATTATAAAGAGAAAGATAGACACTCACCAATGCCAGGGGAGACCACCCTCTCGTAGTGGTACGGATTCACACAAACGCTGTCCTGCTTCAGATCGAAAGCGTAGTGACAAAACTTGCAGTGCTTCAGTTCGTTTTTGTGCAGGTCTGGCCATCGCCAAATGCGAGCGTAAATCACATGGGGAAAGCCTTTTCTCCCAGCAACCTGTAACGCACAATAATGAAATCAAGTAATCTTCACTGAAAATACTCACAATTTCTTTCTCCCTTGTAACTCCCATCACTGGTCTCTCTCCCCTGTCTAAACACATGTGCAATCAAGAACATCACCATATGTACTACTGCAGAGAAAAATGTAAGGCATTTTGATGGAACGACAAGCCGTGTACATGAGGCCATATACCCTGTCAAGAATAGATGGGATACAAAATGGTTCCATAGTTAACCGCTTCGTTAACGAATCGTTACTTTTTTGCATTTATCCATCTTATAGTTTGAGTATTCTCAAAAATTATTTGTAATTACATTTACTTACTTGATAATTATTACCAAAACTCCGCTCATGACGTAATAACAATAATAGACATCACCATATGTATGGTTCATCCATCACCAAATCAATTATTGGCAACAGTCCACTTCTATTACTACATATAAAATGTAGTAGTTCTCTGATAAAAACTGGGGCAGACAGGAGAGCTACAGGTCCAGCCATGCAACTCAATACATGGAGGGATTTTTCTTCTTTTTTTCTGTACTCTGCTATATATATATACATGTATAAATGATTTACACGAGGCTTTAGTTAAGATTTGAAGTTATGTCTTGTCAGTAGTAAAGGGCGAAATAGAGGAGCAATGCTGCAAGAAATTAAATTCATGAATGATAACCTTTAAAATGTTTTTATGTGGTATACCCCCGGCTTTTGGCCAATCACCATGAAAATCAAGAGTGATTCCTGATAGGTGAAACAAGGGAAAAATAAGAAAAGGACGATTTCCCAGCATGCCTTACCTGCAGTCTCCCGTCATTTCCCAGCATGCATTATCTGCAGTCTCCTGTAATTTCCCAGCATGCATTAACTGCAGTAATTTCCCAGCATGCATTACCTGCAGTAATTTCCCAGCATGCATTACCTGCAGTAATTTCCCAGCATGCCTTACCTGCAGTCGGCCGTCCAGAGTGCGCTGGATGGTGACACACTTGGTGGTATGGGCTCCATTGGTGGTAATGGCCGTGATGAGACTGTCCAGTTCGTCGCGCTTCTCCTTCAATTTCTTCACCAGACTCTCGATGGCCCGCTTGGCGAAGCTCTCGCTTTCCCCGCCCTGCCGGTGACACATCAGACTGTGGACGATGCTCAGACACGCGTCGTTCGACGTGGGAGCCTGCGTCATGGTGAGGTCGTGAACAAATAAACGCCTGATCAACGAATAGCTTGGATCGTCAGAATGTCTAACTCAACCTCTTCACATTTTCATAAACTCCCGGAAATCTATAATGCACCTGAAAAAACAATACTGATATCATATATAAAATTAAAACAAGATTTCTAACTTAACTTCTTCACATTTTCCCAAAACTGAGAAACTCCCGGAAATTTACCTGTAAAAACCAATACTGATATCATATACAAAATCAAAACAAGATATTTTCTGGGTGACAATACTGCTCTCTATTCAAATGCTGTAAATACTACTGAAGATGTTAAGGACAAGAAGAATATGATCTACATTTTTTTTTTATATATATCTATAATTATCAGCTCTCTGTGATTGGTCAAAACCATCTTGTTGATCTATACTCTGCATTTCAATCAACCAATCAAACATCGTGTAATTTACATTGACTGCAGGATAAAATGTTTTGATCAAAAATAGACTATATTGCCTTTTTGCCTATTTTTGGTCAAAGTATCATTTTAATCATTGTTCCAGCTAGCCCTGCCTGCCTTTAGCTGCACCCCTCTCATGTATGCCCTTGTACATTTTTTTTGAAAAAGATTAAAAAAGTTTTGTTTACAATCGGTAGGGTGGAGAGGTGATAATTAGCCATTATTGACACCTCAGGGCTTTCAATAAGCACTGGCACCTGATGAAAAGTCGAATTCCTCTATCATAAATAACATATATTATTGTCAATCATGCTATCTAACAAAAATCAATAATGAATATTTCAAGATCTGTTTTAATCAAATAACATGTTATTTATTCAGTTAATAAAATCCTGTGCTATTCTGGGTTGTATGCAGGTTTTGTTTATCTTAATAATTTTTTTGGCTAGGTATACTCAAAACAAATGTTTGCCATGTGCATGGATTACATCCGAGGTATTCTGAATGAGTGTAAATGAACCTGCATGTTCAGTGACTTCAAGCATCAAGATTTTTTGCAATGAGGTGTAAATCAGGGGGTGTTAAACGAAAACTTGAATTAAATGGACATTTTCATTGATGAAATTGCAGTTTTAATGAATTCAGTCTTCGAAATTAAGCGGTAGCCCGATGACTGTGGCTAGTAAAATCAGGATCGGGCTACCAAAAATTATTGACGCACATGCCCGATAGCCCAGTAACATTTTTTCCAGCAAGATACTAAAATATAAATAGGATGCAATTCCTTGTATGACCTTAGTGAAATAAACTTAAATGAATCACTCTTATATACAACATCAGGGCCAGTACAATTTTACCCGGGCTACCAATTATTATACTCTCACTTGCCCTCTGGGCCTGTAGTAAAAAAGGCTAAGCGCGGAGACTGTGAATCAGCAGCAATATATAATTTTTTCCGTAATGTACAATATAGTCTTTGGGGAAAAAATATATAGTAAAATCTAGATCTACTGTATACATGGCTTTTAAAACAATTTTTATATCACTTCGTTTTAAATTAGCTTCAATATTAAACCACTGTATAATGAATATAGTTACTCATGCATAAGAAAAATATCTATACACGCTCTGAATGTCTCAATTTTAAGACCAAGTCATTTCAACATTTTTTTTTTCTAATCATACAATAAAATTAAGCATGTATTAAATATATACTCACATGATGTAACAAATAACTTTTTTATAATACATGTACAAAAAGGCTATATTTTATGCAAATGATACATGTATTACATGTGCCGTTTTCAAACCAGAGTGCCCTTTTTGCCCCTGTATGCGCCCTGCCCCTCTGAAATCCTAGCTGGAACACTGATTTTAATATCATGATGATGCAGAATACAGAACAGCCCAGGTGGAGTTTTTAATTGGTATTCGCAGCCAATCGTTTCAAGGGAAGAAAAATTTTGTAAAGATTCCTATCGGACAAGCCGCATTTAGAGATTGACTTGCCCGATCACAAAATGAACTGGACACAGACAATTGGACAAACGTTAATGTTGAGCCCTGATATTACCTGATTTGGTTTCATAACACCTAATGAACAAATCAAATTCCTAGAATCTAATTTGCAGCATCAGGAATTTTTTTTTGGTCTGTAAGGAGCCAAAATAAGGCCCCAATTTCCCAATGCTAAAAAGTAAGTATTTTCCCCAAATTTTGCTAAGAAATTCCCCCAAAATGAAAATAAATCTAAATGTGGTGCCTTAGTGATCATAAACCACCCTTCACAGGTCTTCAAATTAAAATTTTTGCAATGAATTGTGTACAAAAAGTAAAGATATGAACAAATTAAAAGTCCAGCTATATATTAATGCAGTGGTTTGGGTGTTTTCTCTACTCTTTGTATGAAATGTTTTTCCCAAATTCAAGGAAATGTCATTAATTTTTCCCAACTGGAAAGGACCTGGCCCCTGATATCCAAGGTCATACGCAACGTCTCATATTATATATTTTATAGAACTATTCGTAATATAAAATCATAGTACCTTAGATATTTTTTTGAGAAAAATTCAGACCTAATTTCCTGTGTTTTGAAAAGATAACAGTTGATGAATGTATTCATACTTGAATTCTGAGTTACCTCTCTTTGGATAATAGCAAATTATGCAATGCAACCTGATAGTATAATACTGGCAAAAACACTTGTCAGTTGTTGTATAATTATATTTTCATCATCATCTAATAATTCTGAATGGGATTGAATGAGTTTGCGTTGTCTGTAACACTATTATTCTCATTGGAAAGTCTCAATTTTGGAGGATAAATTTTGTGAAATGTACATTGCGTATGCCCTTAAGCCTTTAAAAATCCCTAAAGTATGCCAAAAAAACATACTGCTCTGACATAACTCAAATACTTTGCACACGCAACAGTCGGGTTCGATTTCCGGTGGCTCAGTTGGTAGAGCACCTGACTTGAGATTCAAGGGCCCGGGTTCGAATCCCGATCTGGTCGGGCTTAACGGAAATATACCTAGTAATACTTCAAGCATAATCATGTTATTCGCACCCGCAGAATTTAATACTGTAAATTAGTTTATTCCGTAATTTAGCTGGAAAATTGCATATATTCCTATCATCCTTCTCAGCCTCCCGTCTCAAAAGACGGAAAGACTCAGCATTCCATTATGACGTCAGAACAAGTGGATGGAAATTTTGCACATTTTTAAAAATGTTGGATGAGCATAATTAAGAAGAAAAAATGTAAAATGCTTTTTACGACCTCTGTGTATATAATTAATTTTTACATTAATAATTTTTACTTTAGTGACATTTGAAGTCTCATATCAGGTAACATGTAATACTCAAGCGAAGGTGGGGTTGTCCTAAAGAATATGTGTAAATGTAGTGTATGACTGTGAAAAGTTTAGATTTAAGAGGATACCCTAATTTTAAAAGTCACTTTAATAAGACATCCTATCCCAACAAGAAGATGCAAACCTTTCACTCTTCAGGAATAAATAAGACTTGTAATTAATTTACGAAAACTCTTTCACTCTTGAACAAAATAAGACTTGAATTGATTTACGTCCCATGTAAATTATTTAATAAATACAAGCAGTGGGTAGACATCTATTTATATCCCTCCATATTTCGACCCTTCTGATACACCGATTAAGATTGCATAAACTTCTGACCTTCCCAACATTCCCTTCTGCCTTCTAGAAGGGTCCCAATCAAGTGGACCCAGCAGGTGACAGTAACACAACATATTTGTTTTTATTGGCCTAATGGAAAATATCTACTCACTCTTTAACTGTAGTGTGAAATAAATGATTATGCAATATTCTCACTTTTAATTGCATTAGTGGCAATTCCTCAATCAAGCTGATTATATCTCTGCCAAATGAGGTGTGAGCACCAAAATAAGTGTTGTTATCTGTGTGTGTACAGATAAGAAAGCTATTGCCTATAAATATAATAAACTGGTACCGCGTTTGATTGTGCTACACACAAGCAATGGGGTACGCATACCTTAAAGGTTTACCCAATGGGCCGATTTCATTGGTTCAATTGACTTTTATGTTGCACTACAAGAGATGTCATTGTTGCATCTATGGCTGCTCTCTTCAAAGCTCATGTTTCTTACTTCATCATGTTATCGTAAACGTAATGTAGATAGATAGTGACGTAATGTCTAGCGTCATTGTTATTTTGAAATGACTCTCGCATTATACGTGAAATATAAACTGGTCCGCCTTCCCTGATGCTACGCTTCTTCCCTGAATCAAATTTAATGAAATGCCATGTTTGCATTGGTCATTTTTTGCACACTCAGTTATAATTACGTCGTGTTACTTCCAATCACCATTGTATACAAATTCCCATGGGGTGGCCTCAGTAAATCTCAATGCTTTTCCAAATCCCGTGTTCAACAGTGTTGGACCGTGGGATTTTAGCCGTACCTGTTGTTAGTGTAGCCAAATGCGTAACTCAACAACGGACAGTTTGGCTAGTTAGAATATTCTACCTGCGACTCGGTCCCCTCACATCTGTCATTTTAACGATAGAAGGTTTCTATCTAAGTTAGGCTATAAACGTATATAAATTGTCATAATTTTTGAACCAGAAATAAAATTTAGGGTTGTACTTAGAAAGAAAGTAGCCTTTTGTTAGTTGTATTACCTATCAATATTTGGTTTACAATGGTCCATGTTTTAGAATGCCTCCCCTCCCCCCCCCCCGTTACACGAGGGGATCTTATCTACTTCTCGGAATAAAATACCACGACAGATTTTCGCTTTAACTGTCTGTACATACAACTTATCAAAGCCAAGATA
>CAJDSM010058630.1:0-18900 GCA_903981925.1 Ostrea lurida | reverse complement strand
CGCTTATTCATATAGCTCTGTAGTGTCAGTCTGCCATTTAGAGTCAATATTAAGTAAATATCCAAATATGAAGGCCAGATCGTCAGATTCTGTTTTTTTCTGTGCGTGTCCTTGTATAATCGATTTTCTTCGGGATATTATCAAATGGACATCAATTGTGAAAAATTATGATTGTTTAATTTGATAACACATCATCTATATTACCCCCGTGTATTACCCTATATGTAAGTTTGAAGACACGGCAAGTTTTTTTGTTTTGTTAATCCCGTTAACAGTTTTTGACCAAACCTCTGCTTCATATGATATAAAAAATAAGTTCTGCCCAATTAGGTGCCACAATTAGCTTGCCATAGGAATTACCAACGGATTGTGGAAGACCTTGGTCTCAGACTACCATAAATATTATCTATAAGAAACCCAAGCATGTCTTAATTATCTACTTCAGGAGACTTGTGTGGGCAATCAGGAGTGTTTTTTAACAAAAATATTGTCTTGTTTCCCAGACGACTAGAAATTCGTATTTTTCGGGTGCCATTTTGGTTTTTAATAAAGCAATTATTCTAGTAATCATGAAAGAGCCTAGATTTAATTTTATCGTGAGGAATCGGTTGGTATAGAGTGTGGAGAAATCGTACGTTTTTGATTTGCCAGGTCAATTTTTAGAAAATTCTCGTTATTTTAGGTTTATCAAAAAGCTCTTTAGAATTTTTAAGAATCCAAATCTTGGATTGACACCACTTCTGGAATATATAGTGAACAGTATACTCTGAAGAGACTTCTTTAATAGCTGTTAGTTAGTTCTAGTTAAGAGTCAAAGAAAAGAGGCTAGGTAGAGCACTTTACTGGAACCAGCGATGTATCTTTGTTTGTAAGGGTTTTTATGCAATTTCGGAATCCAAATAATTGGGTATGGTAATTCAAATTGGATATCCTGATTTCTTCGGAAGTATTGAAGTTTTAAAACGGAAAGGTTGATTTTGAAGAATTTCATCTTTTGTGAAATTGGCTTGAGGAGTTAAGTAGGATTCCCAGATGTTGAAGTAAATCCTAGTGTTCATTTTAAAAGACAATTATAGTAGTTAACTTTTACAAACAAAGACAAATGTTGTTACTTGCTTCTATCAGCTGGAAAACTAGTTACAAAGTTTTGGTTCATGTGAGTCTATGTTAAATCATTTACCACTTCTGGCTTCTTAAAAACAGAGGGATAAATGGTACGCATTTTTCCCCCGTCAAATTGGTGAAATACGGGATTTTAATAAGTTTCGAATAGCTTTGATCCATTCAGACAAAGTGTCAAGCTCCTCTCCTCAGAATTTTTGTCCAACGCCTGGCGTATTCTTCCACAGAATCCATGATTAGTCATGAAATTATTTGTCGCCATTTAAAGGTGAGCGAGGTCTCGGAATTTAGGACCTTTTTTAAGAATAAGGGACTTAAGATCCTCATTTTGGACTATATTTATATCCCCCGTAATAACCATGCCCACAGGGACCATAATTAAATTGAGAAGAGGAAATGTACACTTGGGAGGATTTCGTTTTGTAACTGTGAATATATTAGGCACTGCAACGTCTGCTTGTAATTAAATAACTTGGATGCATAAGTGGAATTAATCTATATGAAATTACAAGGTAGTGGATTTTCATCTTAAAGGTAAGCGGAGTACAGGACTGGTACTTTTTTATGGTTGAGGATGTTGTTAATTGTTGACAGCATGGCGATTCTTTATTGTCCAAATTTGAGATGTAGGAATCGGCGAGGTTTCTTGGAGTCACACTCATCATTATACGAGGTGGAAACAAAGAGTCTGTTGATTGAGGCAACATTCCCCAATTATATAATCAAGTCTGTATTCCGGTTGTTGAGGTGAATCCAAGTAGCGTTAGCTTTAGTTTTTTCTTGTAATTCATTACAAAATTTCAAAGGCGACAGAGTTAAAAGTTTGAGTTGCGAATGTGATATGGACCCAAAACAATGGTCTTTATTCATTGAATGTAAAAGGGAGTCAAAGGAAACATCATGTATTATAAGTTTGTTTGTTACGAACGATGCCATGACTACGGTTTACGTCTAGGTTGTATTTGGTAAAAAGTCCATCACATTGTACATTGTTACACCTTGTAGAGTAGAAATATTTCCTATGCTTCCATATTGTCATTTAAACATTATACTTCTCCGCCAACTTGTTGTGTGGGATAATATATTTCAACCTGAGCATTGCAAAAGCCAATGGGCATTTGTTGTTAATTATCAGTACATGTATAAATCAAAGCGAAAAATGAGAGGGTACTTGCGACTGTCTAATTTTAAGGGCATCGCATGTACGTTAAAACAATTTTCTTTCTGTCTCCAACATTAGAAGATTTTCAATGATAATAGTAAGAGTTATAGGGAAACGCACACATCCCTTCAATCCTTTCAGAACTGTATTTGATTGATGAAATATAATCATACAACAACTGACAGTGTTTGTTTTTGTATATGATATGTAAGGTGCATTTGCATTGCTTTCTTCAAAGAGGTAACTGCAGAAATCAGGTATAAATACATGTTGTAATTGTACAAAGTACATTCTTCATCATTCTGTTATCTTTTTCCAAAACCAGGTAATATAGTCTGATTATTTTTTCTCAAAAAATTAATCTAAGGTACTATGATTTTACATTAAGAATAGTATTAAAAAGTATATAAAGATAACCGAACGTTGCGTGTGACGCTTAAGCATCATCCTCACCGAATCAGAATGACAATCTTTGTTACAGTGATTTACTAATGTGTCGATCCTTTTGCAAACAACAATTCATGATGTTATTTATAATATTCTTTCATTTAACAGAGGAATGTGCCAGATGGAGGCTGGATTAAACTACCAATTGATCGAAAGCGTTGGTGGATTAGTAAACAAAAGGTAACTGACCGTATATATATATAAGACGTGTTAAATTTTCCGATAACTAGCTAGTTGCAGAATACAAGGGAAATATGAACCGTTACTGCCGAATCAAATCTAGTCTTATGTGACACTCTAAATAAATCCATAGTAATAGTACAGTTGGGATCCTCCTTAAGAGTAAATTTCCCTGGTCTTATTCAAGACCATGACAGGGGGGGGGGTGGTGCCACATCCCCCTATATCAAAATGAAAATGCCAAAACCCTGATGTTTGAGATTTTGGTCTGCGACTGCACACACTTGCGTTTTATTATAATCGATTTATTATAAATCTGTCAATAAAACTGCAGGCTCAATAACACCATATGATCAGTGCCCGTCAACAGGGAGGACTCTTGTTGACATACAGTTAAAGGTAAGGGGTGTTGTTCAACGAAAAAGGGAAATAGAACAAATCATTACCCATATAGGTCATCAGAAGGGTATTGTTTGCAGATAACACAGTGAAACAGCCATCAGGAGGTCAGAGAATAAACTTGTATTGAAATTAACTTCAAAAGCTCCATTCTTGACCAATCTCTTATTGACCAAGATGCTCCACCCTCTCTCCACTTTGTGGGGTCCAATATTGGAGTCGGTCCAGAGTCAGCATTTTACACCCAAGCCTCAACGGCCAAGAGGGCCTAGGCATAGGCCTAAAATTTTGCAGCCCTTGTACAGGCAATGCGTGACATCTCCACTGGGGAGGTGAATTATCTCAAGAGGGACGCTTAAAACCACATTACAACCTACAAACCACAATTGAAGAAAAGTTGAGTCTTGTTATGAGGAGTAAACAAGAAGTCTAAGCATAATCTTATGTAGGCTACATTTAAATCTTTTTTTGATCATAATTCCTTGCAACATCACCTTGCATTTTTACAAAATTTGATCAATAAAGTGCTGCCCATTAAGCACCAAGGTTTCTCGCTTTCGTCTGTATGTTTCTTAAGTGAATCCTTGCACGATGCTAAGTGATTCTATTTACCAGTGTTTGTTACAGAGCCCTCGCGTAATACGGTCCTTATATTCCTTTATTCCAAATAAGTCGTATAGGACCAGAAAACATATAAAAGGAAGAAATTAATTATGTGGCGAATGACAGAGACAAACGAGAGAATCAAAAATTTTTATTATATATCAAATTAAGAATACGTCTAAATCAAAGCCTTGCCTAAGTTTTCCCCAAGATTACATAAATCTTTTACATCGATCTTGAACTGTAAAAGCTGGAAAGAATTTGAAAAAGGAAGGTTCTTCTCAATAATACATGTACCTCTCAATAATTTTTTTTTCTTAATTCAGAACTTAAAATTACAGATCAAAATAAAATGGTATTCATCCTCCAGCTTCTCTGCACATAATGGACATACTTTTTCATTTCTAGGTATATTACGATGTCGACCTGATTCAACCAAAAGCGATGAGAGGATAAGTCTAATTCTATTTCATTGGTCTTTTCCAAAGAAATAGGTATTGGCTTGCATAGGTAAAAATTGTCAACAACATTTTTTATACAGAATAACATTGGGAGTGAAATTGACATTCAGAATAAAATGATCAATGATTACACTGTTTTATCAAAGGAAAATGGATCTTAAATATTAAATGTTTTTTAATTAAACCAAAAAAAATAAAGATAAGTCATGTTCATACAATATATCTTTTTTATATGAAAAATTGGCCCAGTTTGTACATTTTGTGTTTGTGTCATGAACATGGTCTACAAACTATTTATAACAGATGTTTTTAAAATACATGTTATCAGTACACAATAATCTAAACCAAAACTTAAACATACGAATGAATCTTTGATAATCGATAAAGGTAATCTTCCACATGTCAAAAAGACTAGACATGTCTTGAACAGCCAAAGCATATTTTTCAGAAAATTGAGATGTATGTTTCAACCTTAACGCCTTTATGGTGTCACTAAATCTCACAAGAATAGTTTACATGCTAAATATAGCGAGTACAATGAAAAGTGCCACATGGTTTAAAGCCATAAGTGAGAAACATTTGGAGCGCAAAAGCAAAAAGTGCCTTATATTATATTATATTATATTTACATTCGCCGAATTTCTTTCTCCTATTATTTAACTTTGAAATTGACATGGTATTATGCATTGTTTGTTTGCAAACTTAGTTGGATCACGGGATTTGTATTGTGTCACCCTGTCCCGCATTGATCATTACCAGTATATGGAGCGATTCCAAGGTCAAAGTTTGTATTGGTGCCTGTGTCCGTGTTAAAGATAACGAAATTATCATGATCATTATATTTTAGTACTTGAATCTAGTTATATGTATGGAAAATGCCACGAAAATATAAATATAAACAATAAAATGCCTTTTCTTTTGTTGGTTTATCGGAGTGATGAAGGAAAACTAGGATTGCCCAAAAAAAAAATCCATAAACGCGGTTATGAATTGTTTTTTCTGCACTTTAGCTAGTCTCCTTCATCGCCCTCTATTTTCTAAAAATAATTATTTGTTATGTTTCTGAACATTTACTTTGCGCAACTCCATTTAATAAAGTAATTTGACAATGTATGTAACATACTTTGCAAGACCATCAATAAGTTAAGATCTTGGCGATTTCAACAGACATATTTTAGGAGTTAGGAATAAATTTCATTTTCAAAATAATTTTAGAAGAGAAAACAATCAATTTTTTAAAAGGAATTCTTATTACATACTAATCTTAAAGTTCTTTTTTTTCATTTGATTATATACCATTTCTCACACCCATGAAATTACGTATTATGATACGTATCAGTCGTCCGGTCGCGGGTTGGTAGCCTGGGGCCATGTTCATGAAGCTATCTTTAGGACTAAGATATGTCTCAGACTACTCTTAGGACACATTCTTAGCTCCTAAGTTTAGTTTCTTGAAGCCGTTCCTAACTTACGATACATCTTTAAAAAATGTTCTTAACTTTTAAGACATCTTAACAGCTTGTTCTTATACGAATGAATATGAGAAGAGGAGACCAATATCTACATCGTGATTGGATATTTTTGGATATTGACAAGCCATTAGAGTTATTTTGCATGCAGGAGATATCATTCTTAGTTGTACCAGAATGAGACTGGCTCCGATTATAACCGAGTAGACAGTGTAGACGCATCAATTGTGACGTTAGACAATCAACATTACTACTCGCCATCGCACAATGTGATTTCCCATTCTGGCGGACTGTATTAAATTGCCAGAAGACGAATGACATCTCCATTACATTGGTCCCGTCAATTGATTGTGTCACCACAAGAATAAGACCTAATCAAGGAAGATTTGCCTCGATAATTACATTTCATTTTGTTTCAATTTTATCACATAAAAATTAAAACTGATATTAAGAATACCGCTATATTGAGTATTTAAAATATCATATTCAACGCACGCCGGTAGTTTGTAGATATGCGGAAAATCAATTAGTCCGATATTATTGGCTGACTGAAATTGCAAAAATTGAAACATTAACACAGTGTTTGTGCATTTATTATGCATAATGAAGGAGTATTCTCAATTAATTGATAATTTTAATGCAGTTTTTTGATTCCTTTTATTTTGCAACATTTGCATTTTTATAATTAATATATGAAATAACCTAATTAATTTAGAGGAGGGGGGGGCTTGACCATATTGAACAAAAAACGTGAATGATTCCATGTGTTAATTTGACCAAAACTGAACACTGACTTATTCACTAGATAACCTATTTAAGATGTCGAACTTAAGATAGCTTAAAGACAAGCTTCGGTTTTACATCCTAAGATATGTCTCAGAACTTGGTTTCTTAAGATATGTCTTAAGATAATATTCTTAGGACATATTCTTAAGGACGAACTCTTAAAGATACTTTCATGACACATGGCCACTTGGTTTCCCCGTTTCATGTTTATATGCTCCGCGTATCGTGACTCGGCCAACCTAGGAGTATTCGTACCTCATACTTAACCTTCGGCTGTATGAATCATAAAACGCCAGTTGAGAGATGGCTGCACCCATGTGTTACTGTGGTTACACCGTCTTGACCATCATGTAAAACTTTCAATGTCGTGTAATTGTTTTTTTTCTTTTCAAAACAGGGTTAGATCAAAATATGAAGTGTAAGTCAACAACAGTATTGAATTGACTCCATTCATTGAAGAACTATGCACCCCATCCTGTGTATGGTCTTCTCCAACTTATCGATTAATGCAAGAGGTTGTTCTGCCGGTAAAATGATAAATTTTTTGAATCGAGCAGCTATTTTACAAACAAGTTGGTTGTTGCAGGAGTTTCACAGTTCATGTTTGAAGGAGGTATTTTGCAAAGTTCTATGGTCGTTACAACGACTTTATGTCTGCCAGTATGGAGCTGCCATTGGGCTGAAATGTTGTTGATGGTTTCATATAGCAATTGTTAAGCCGTTTTTCATACACTGATTTGACCTGACGGATTACTCCGTTTACCTTTCAAGACAATGGGCTCAACGCGAGGTTGTGACCGTCAACAGGGGATGCTTACTCTTCTTAGGCACCTGATCCCACGTATGGTGTGCCAGGGTCCATGTTTGCCCAAACTCTTATTTTTGTTATTTTTAGGTGGGACTCAGAGATTTGATCACTTGTTCGTTCATTTTTTTTTGCCTTTCATGCAAAAACTATTCTTAAGCAGTCGCTTGTGTTTTCTCGCAGCGGGAACAGGCGGTCGAATCACAAACTGTAAGGCGGATACCCATATTTCAAGTACTATCAAACGCCCGAGGTTGATGTACGGTGTTTTCTATAAGTATACGAGTATTTTTTTACCTTCTTTTTTTTCTTTCTCCTATTTTCTTATTATTTCTCTTCACTGTTTCTTTTTCTTTTCTTTTAGTTTATCTATCTTTCTTC
This sequence comes from Ostrea lurida, assembly GCA_903981925.1. Taxonomy (NCBI): domain Eukaryota; kingdom Metazoa; phylum Mollusca; class Bivalvia; order Ostreida; family Ostreidae; genus Ostrea; species Ostrea lurida. The sequence goes on along the minus strand of CAJDSM010058630.1, from coordinate 11,085 downwards.
TTCAATTATCTTTGATTACTTTTTTTCTTCTTCTGCTGAGTTTACGTTATTTTTCTTATATGTTTGTTTGTTTTCTTTCTTGTTTCATCTTTTAGTTCAGTGATATTCTCTTTTATTTCTCTTGTTTTCATTTCTGTTTCGTTATCTCTATTTTTCCGTTAATAATTTAAAATTTTTATTTCGTTCTGTTATAATTTTTTATTGGCATTCTATCTTCACATTCCTTTATTTGATACAAGTAAACTGTGTAGACGAAACGAAATTTGCTTTGATGGAAAACTTGAATTGTGTGAAAATGCAAATATTTGACAATTTTTAAATAGATGGTGACACCAAATGGATAATAATTGTCAGTATGCTAAATTTTTTACTTGACTATATTAGACTAAATTTTTTTAGTCAAACATCGCTGCCATCGAAGACTAATCGAATAGTAGAATATTCATTGACATCCCTAATATATATGCATAAGAGAATTTTAGATACATAAAGATGAATAGATGATAAATTCATGTGAAACTTTTTAAAACCATGATTGTATCCTAAGACAAGTTGACTAATCAAGGTACACGAATAATCCATTTTATTACATTTTCAGCAGTGCATGAAATATTGAAATTTATCCGTTGAACAAAATTTGTTATTTTTCACAGTGTTTTTTTAATAGAGGTGGTATAATATAGACCCTTAATATCATTATTACAGACCAAATTACCGGTTCCTGTGATTAAAATTCAGATACCTGTGATGTATTCTCCTTTACATCCAAATATCAATTTCTCTGATTTCCCTAAATATGTACAGGAGCGAACTGCACTGCATGCCAAACAATGTAGAACATTTGATATATACACAGACGACTTGTCTACACCATACTCATAATGTGTGTTTGGCAGAGTGAACTTCATCAAGTTCATGAGGAAGAGAGATCAATGAAATGTTTTATGCAAATTCAAGCATAAATCTGAAAACAATACCCTAATATGTTCGTCGACAGCAGCAAATGCTGCTGCTTTTTTGCCAGCCTCTATTGCGGACATCGTCTTGCACTGTCTAATGTGACCAGTGGCATGAGATCTCGCACTTCGAAAAATCGACGTAAACATTCGCACATGGAGGAAGTAGATTTGTAAAATACGACTCGATGTCATCCAGGTATATCCGAGATAGTAATATTTTTTTTTATTATTAAAACCTGTTANCGGTTGAACGTGGTGAATTAGAAAATAACGCCATATATATCTATTTACTAATTTAAAATACTTACAATACAATACCTTTATTTCCATAAGAATGGACCCATTACACATAATGACTATTTTTGGTCACAAAAAGGGGAGGGACAGCCACCTCCCCTCACACGACCGCCGCCCCCCTCTGGAAGATGTCCGGCAATATGTCTATTTGCAAAGGAGTGGGCTTGAAGTCCTGTCTGAATATGGTACAACCACCAATTCTTAAGTGAAATTCCTTCAGAGGGCAAAATTTTTCTGCACAAAACCAATAAGCTTGTATGATAGTGTTTAGTAGGGACCTCTGGTAAAAATTTGGAAGAGGTTCATTAGCAAAATGTGGCTGCCCCATAACATCATCAGATTATGAAAATTACATGTTCTGAAATGCCACTATTTTCATACCCAAGGAGCACAGCTTGGGCCAAGTTATTTGGTTGTGCCAGCCAGCTCACCCCATACCCCACTATGAGACTATAATAACTAGTTAGGAAAGAATTTAGAATTTTTATAACAATAAAGCTTTTGCTGGTCCAGAATTGTGTCTTCGTTTTTTCGCTCGGAGGTTTATGGGGCGAGGTATATCTGTCTGAATATGTTTTTTATTTGAGGCGCACACCAAAATCTTATTCAGGTTTTGAGCCCTGTTCACATGATCCTGGAGGCTTTCTTATGCTCTTCTTTCAGTGTTAAGGTGGGTCCCGTCAGACGTTGCTATATATTGCATATAATACTATATATCGCCACAATCCGGGAGCACGCAACGGACTATCCCTCTAGCGATTGACAGGTTTAATTCATGTAGCGGCGCGTTGTTGGCCTTAAGAGGTGACTAACTCCACGGCTTCTGTTAATGGATGTACTGTCATCCCTGGTTTTGCAAGGGATTATAGGTTTAGGGATTAAGATCATCACATGCTTCTAGTAAGGGAGCAAGAGCGCACCTCCACAATATAAGTTAAGTAATACTGTGAGTATGTTGACATAGGATGAAGCGTCATATGCCTGTGACATCGTTAGAATATCCCTTTCTACTACCACCACATTATATACTACATCCGGGTTGAACGTGATGGTTTTAATCACAGAAGGGGTTAATGGAATCTACTCGCATGTCGATGCATTTACCCAAATGGGTGACGTCGACACTAGGATTGAATAGTTGAATCGAAGTATCTCGAGTTCACAATGGAAAGAATGCTAATAGTTTTCGCATCACTGTACTATTTGTGTCCCCTCACGCGCAATAGCAATTAAATATTCCTCCTGTATACGACAACAACATATACGTTCGCACCACTATCCATAAATAGTGGTCTTTTATAAAGAGAACAGATAAGAAATAATCTACATGTCTGAACATTACGTATAAGTGTATTGCGTTCCACCGTCTTGCGTTTTCACTAATATTGATAACAATCATGTATTGGGTCATTACAAATGTGACTAATAAGTTGTTTTACAACCCGACCGGGGACCATTTTTGTTCGGCACAAATCACTGGCCGAGTCCTAACACACACCGACTAAGACACAGACATTCGTAATGTCTATAATTAACTGTATATTTCGTGACATATCATATCAGGTCCACATGCGGATATAATTGTTCCTGAGGATACATCGTCCTCGTGATAATACCACTAGTGGACGACGGGCAGATGCACATAGAACCATTGACATATTTTTTGAAGTAAATTGTAACAAATATTAGCTGTTTCCTGCCATGATGCTCTCTCTTCGAATTCTATATACTTCACAGAATCTATAACTCTGCGGCTTCATATTGCGAGATCTAAATAGTCGAAGTGTATGGGTGTTAAGTATCGAATTAATTCTATGATTGTGCTAGTAAAAATGAGATATAAGGTGTCAACATAATCATTGAAAGAGAGTAAAATTTAACTAAAATTACAATTTTTGTCAGATATATGGGTTCTATTCAGATAAGTTTATCTACGGTAACAGGACTTTGGTGGTACAGTGGTTTGATAATTCGTGCGATTGATATAAATGTAAACGGTCATGGGCAGTAAAGCGTGGTCCTTCTAAAGCGTGTGAAACTGTAACCCGGTAAGATATAATGGTAACAACAAATGTGGCGCGGTAAGGGGTGTATGGTCAAATGTAATAAGTATCAATTTTGTATGAAAGGTATCGTATTCTTACTCACAAGTGGTTTTGCTAGGATTAAGTGTTAGCTCTGGACGAGAGAGCACTATCACCTTAACGTAGTACTAGGGCACACTTATCGAGCCCATAATAGGATCATTAGTGCTTATTCAAAAGTAGAATTGAACCTCACTATAGCTTATGTCTACGAGAGAGAGGATTCAATTTTGCGGCTCAAGTTAAGATTGTAAACACAGAATTTTGACCACGGGCCCCCCAAAGGGCACATCACAACTGGTCTGTAAGGTTATAATAACATGGTATACAAGCTTGAAGAGGCCAGCCAATGGTGGTACGTCAAAATAAGGACTAATTAAATAATTCAATGATCACAACACACTATCATTTTATACACTCACCCAAGATGTCGGTATCACAGTATATGCCTAGCATTGATGTTTGTTACACGATTTTGCCATCATAAGAGCGTATCTGGTGATTACCTGAGAGTGGGCCAGGTTAGCCCAGGGGACAAAACTCGAGTATAACTGTTTGCGTGAAAAAGGCAGTCGGAAGTCAAGTTTACCGTGAGAGAGAGTCTTTTAGAACACTGGAGAGCTCACACTGATATTTCGGTCCATTGCAATCTGAATAGCGGACAAGCCTTGGCTGTCTTTTGCTGTGCCATAGACGGATCAAGCGGACATGAATTTTAGTGGTGGTCATGAATATGATTACTATCCACAACTCGGCGGGATGTCTTGAGACTATATAAATCATGGAAACTGCTTTTCTATCACGACATGACCTGAATGTGAGAGGAATGAAGATGATATCCGAGAGGAGTGTAAAATATCAATCGATAATAAGGTTCCTAAGAAAGTATAAGATTCATAAGTTTGTTAGGTGTCTCAAAACCAACACAATAGCGAATTATTCACGGTGTCCGTATTTAATCGCCTGTGTAGCTTAAATGATGCACTGATACTCTTCTCTTTTCGTTATGAAGTTAAAAGGATTGTGTTACCTCACGGGGAAATGGCAATCATGGTGAGTGGAGTGGTTTGTATACAGGGGAATTAAAGATTTTTTTTAACTTTATGCATTGGTGCAAGACACTATTATTGGCTTTGTCAGGTTCGCTATGTGAGATTTGTTCGTAAGAGGTGTCACATTTACTAATGGAGAATATCTCGGAGAGTATCTCTCTGGTGTGACACAAGTATCTTTGAAGGGTCATTTCCAATGAAGATTAAGTTTGTGCAAATTTGGCTCAAAAGGGTCAGGATCCACGTGTGGCCAATCCCTCACACTTTGATAAGTTGACCAATGTAACCTGATGAACAAACCTCATTGAGCTCTCAACCACGGATTCTTAACGTTTAATCTAATGTTAGACGCAACTCACTAGTATTCCTTATGCATATATTTAACCGTTCTGCGGATACACTCTTGTTATCCTCCAGAGCGAGCCTCCCCCTCCAACTTATTTCGCTGCTAGGTTCGTTTTATTGCTCACCATCGCTCGCTGAAGTAGGCGCCCATACATTCACTCCCTTTTTGACAGCAAGGAGAAACATTGAGAGCGGACCTATCTGAGCTGCGAGTAGGGCAACTCGAACACCTTGCAGCGTTAAGCCAAGAACATAGTGCGGATGTACAGATACATCTCAGAACGATAATTTATGGACCAGCGTCATGTGCAATCGGGTTGTGGGGAAATTATCTCTGCTGTACCATCGTATACATGAATTTTGCTCACATAAGAGCATCCTGTCGTGATCAACTGATAGAGGCGAAAAAAGTCTACTCTTGTGGTATGGCATACCTACCTGAGGCAATCAATAGTTGTTAAAAGACGCGGTTCACTAATTATTGTCAATACCCGTCTCTAAAAAATGAATTGGCTGGCCGTTAATAGGTCGTACAGCAGTTCAAAAATGCAATAACTCTCATCCATAGATAACGAGAAAAAAGGTATCCTTTTCGTTACATCTCTGCAAACAAATTTATAAGTAAGAAGATTACTCGATAAAACAAATAGCAGAATATCCGTTAACAAATTGACTGGAGAAGCTATAGCTCCAGTAAGAGAATAATTGGCATTATAAAAGATCTAACAAGGAAATAAAATATAGAATCTAATGGGGTTTCCCCTAGCAATACATAGAATTAAATCAAGAAATTTCCTGATACAAGATGCCCAACACACAGTCATGAAATAACAAGTTGATCCTACCTACCAACTACATTTTCCTAGTTAGTTAAAAAATTCTACCCCTCATGCCCAATAAATTTAAAGTCATAATTGCGGCTAACATTATTCTTAAAATTCGAGCCATCCCAAGATGTACCCTTTCTCACAGATTTTCATTGGTAAAGTATTAACATTGATACTTTTGATCCATGTCTGATACGAAAACAAGGCATTGACTATCCTAATGTAAACTAGATAATTGTGCACAACGATGGTATATTCCACTGTCCACGCAGACATTTACTAGAATCTACTTGCGTAAAATGTCAGAGGACTATGGAGCAATATTATAAAGTATCTATTAAGACGTGAATAAGTCGCGAAACGATATACCTTCTTATCAGTTCTCTGAGGTGATTAGAACAAGACACTTTCGCAATTTTTCTGCTATGCACCAATTATAATCAGAAGCTACGTAAAACTGAAGATGTTTTGTTTAACTATCTTTAGCAAGTCACACTTGGGTAAGCCATGCCCCGCCTTGTTGCAAACTCAAATAGCACAGCACAGGAATCTGAGAATTAGAATAGTAAGGAATTCAATGTCGGTATAGAAATCAAGATTGTACTTCATATAATAAACCAATTATGATTTTAGCCGAAACTAAGGATTAATTTCAAGTTATATAATTAAACCATATGAATCGTCCTTTAATAGAAAGATATGAATTGGAGCATAAGTCAGAAATTTCAAGTATCAGGTAAATAGAAGCACAATATCATGATACAAGAACATACATAAATCTAAATATCAAATAAGAATTTGGAAGAAATTAACATGATAAGTTTGTGCCAGAATCTTCGACCTCAATTAAAAATTTTTTGATATTTAACTACACCCAATACAAAACCAAATGAAACCCACTATCCATTGTATTGAAATGATTGTATAACACAAAATGATAGATAATAAAGAAATCCCGCAGAAGCTAAAATTACGATTATATGGAACAATACTCTCTATCACACCTTGACACTATTACTGACAACAAAAATTAACGGCGCAGCGCTAAGTAAATTAAAATCAAATACATAATCTAGATCAATCTAGTCTTCAGAAGATAATCATAAAAAAAATCTAAGTCACCTATCCACATCTCATGATACAAGAATACACATTTTTATCCTTCCAAATATAATACATTGTAATATATCTAACAAAGTTTGTTATATTTGATCAAGACGTTAAAGAAACAAGCTCAACGTCAACAAGAATCTGGACACAATTATAGATCATCATAGCTGTGCTCAACTGTGCAAGACCGTATAAAGAAACAATATAATCACGCCAAAAAAAAATCGTTTAAATATTGAGATCTCGATCAATAGTTATCAGGTTCGAGCCTCATCTGTACCTTAGTATTAAACACCATCCCTGTACTATATAAATACCTTGCGAAGAGAGAAAGTATGTAGATGACCTTATTACCCACCAACACCTATGAACTGCGGCCAATCATTCATGACAGATCTGTGAAAGCTCCAAAACCTACGCCATTCATCTGGTGACTGCATAGTATACGTGTAAAAAGCCTCACCAGATCCACCAAGAGTATAGGCATAAAGTGACAGACTCATATAAATTTCCAGTCATCCCAACACACACACCCTCCTGTTAAGTAAAATAACTAGCTTACGGCGTCTGCGGATATAAGAAAAAGCGGCCGTTACTACCTTGAGGTTATACTGGCACATATTCTTACGATGTAAAATCTTATAGACACGAAAAACCTGAAACTAATATTTAGAATTCGATCTCATTACGAATATCATTCACAGATATCCTTTATAAGAATCTACTCCGAGGTGCACCTAGCGAGAGCAATGATTTGCCTGTCGCATTTTATACTAACGCCGGCGCTTGGAATCCCATCCGTGGGATTGAAGTTTCGAAAGCAAATAAACCCATAAAATTTGCCGCAGGAAACAATAATCGTCTCCACTTTGAAACATTTCCCGTCGCAACAATCTAAATATAAAAATAATAAACATCTATGCTAACATGACGACAGGAATGCCATTCGTTTTACCAAAAAGTTAAAAAGTTGTTGCGCAGCAGATTGAGGGTATATGTAAGGATTAGATCAGAGAAATAATTTACTTAACACATGAAATATGTGTATTCATACGCTTCTAATGAAACTGAACATCTATAGCTACCTATCCGAGATCTCTATCACGAATAGAACCATGAAACGCATCAAGTGGCGCTGCTAATGGGCCTCTGAAGCGTAACGGTATATGCATCATGTATTATAATCCTGGAACTCAAAGGAGGAGCCCATCATTCAATGCTCGAGTTTACAATAAGACATAACCGGACAATGAGTCGGGTGTGTGAAAGCAGAAATTGAGTTAGGGTATATGCCATAAATTGCCCCCATAACCCTCGATTGTATAAGATAGTTGGTAGTTTCGCTGGCTTTTTTTATTGAAAGAACATAGAAATACTTTTTATTACCGTACAACATAATATTGATTGTATTTTTTCAACCTACGCACATTATTGGACCATTAAATCCGAATATTACAAATAGACAAGTGTGCGTCCATAAGTCAGTACTTTGAAATACCCCTCTGGTCACTATTTTTTATTTAAGAAATGACACACACAAGTTTCCACGATAACCCTGCCATCCAATGCTGAGCAGAGTTGCTAACCAACATTGATAAAAAAAAAACCCCCATTTTATCCGTAGCGTCCTGGCGAGCGAATTGTGTGTAAATCTGGCGAGAGAGGAGGTGAGAGCGTCAGCCTGGCGTTAAGAGCCAAGGGGAGGGTAGATGTATTTATTGGGGTGACCAATAATTGTCTTGAAAAATGCCATATGGTCAAGAAAAAAAAATGTATCGAAATTAAATTATTCAGACCCCAACCTTTCTGTATTATTCAATTTAGTGGCTTGAACACGAAGAGAACGGATACAAGATAAAGAGGAAATGCGGTGTTCTAGGGCTGTACGTAGATCTGACTCTTTACCCCAGGAGTGTCGTCACGTGGGAAAGGGTGAGACATTACGTTAGGGAGTTAGTGTTGAAGAGGGTTTGGGGGTATAAGTTTGCACGAGTCTGCATTATTATTTTGCTTATTATCAATGGTTAGAATGAATCAAAGGAGTCCTCTCGAGTCACCGACGAGATGAGATTACAGGTAAGTAGTATCACTAATATAAGTCTAAAAGTGGAGGCGTTTCATGAACAGCGGGACCACCTCAACCTACCACCTTTTGAGGTACAGATTAACCCGACCCCCCCCCACCCCTACGTATAAAGAAAAACAATATATTCAATAATTTCAAAAAAACCATCGACGCATTCCATTCCATTCCTTGTAAATTGGCGGGGGACCCAATCATCTAATATGTATACTATAAAACATTGTGACCTGTTTATTAGTATAGGGTTGGGGGTGCCGCACAGAGCAAGATAACGTGCACACCTTTGGGGTCAGTTACAAGCTATAAGTCGTTAGGGAGAAAATGTCATAATACGGTTTTCATATGATTCAATTTTAATTAGCAGCGGAATGAATCTACCAGCGGAAAACTGTACCTCTCATCTCTTGATGTATATTTAAGAACAGGTCGGAGAATTGGGTCTACCCATTGAATATAGACAATCTTTATGAAACTTGAACCTCAATGGATGCTGATGAACATTTAAACGTGCCCAAAAAGGTGGACCCAATACCAGATGTCTAAACCAAAATGATTATTATGGAAAAGAACCGGTGGTTTTATAGAAGCTAGAAGGTACAGTAAAAGATAACGAACAGTGATCATATCTCGAGTAGGTCCCAAAATAGAATTACCAAAGAACAAAATTTGCAAATCACGGGCTCCCCCTGGTATTCTACACCAGGGGAGTAGGATCCATGGTAGTTGCATAGGAGGAGTAAGGAGAAACCATATTTGAGCGCGTAGAGTCTCAACCCGTCAGTGAGCCTCATAGTCTTTGATTTGCAGTCGTAACAGGAAAAATCCTATCGACCGTTACAGTCAGAATCAGTGTATGAAATAAAACTGTTCTAACAATTGCTATAAAATAGATTTAAGACAGGCAGGTTTATTGACGCCATATGGTGGGGGTACCATTGGCAAACTTATTGTTATAAGACGGCATAGAAGTTTCCAAATGTTCCGTTTAAACGTGGATTGTTGAAACCTCGCATCTAATGTGATTGTTGTCAAGTAGCCTGCCGTGGGTAAATGACTTTTAACTGACCCGAAAAAGGTTACTTTTAACTGGTGTTTAATGTTTTTAGTAATACTGGAAAATTTTGAGCTGCATAACAGGCAACAGAGTAACCACCACTCACACCACAACCTCGACTAATGGCGAAGACCTAACCACACACACACAACGACAACCAAGAGAAAGACCTACCAACCCCAACACACACACTCACACCCCCACCACCACCCACCCCAGACCGACCAAAACCCCACCCACTCAACCGACCATCGGCAGAGAGAAACTCTCCACTCGTAGAAAACAAACATGGAGATAATATTAACAATTTGTGGAACTTCATAAATTCATGACCTTTTAAGATCGACCTAGTATATACGGGTATAGCTGAAGGAATATAGCATCTCATAAATCATTCCCACAAACGACGATAGGCGACGGAAATATCTATTTTAGGACATATGAGGATCCAAAAAATCCAGTTTATCAATAATCACTAATCTAATTTTAACAATGAACTTGTTCAAATTGTGATTGATTTATTCGAAGGTTAATGCACATATAACAGCTTATTTCATTATGCACATATTCATCGATACAATATATAATCATCAAACAGGTTACTTCGACAGTTAGACTTAGTGATTACTGACACATTGACCCAAACAAGGTGACTATTGTGGCAGATAAGTTTCATTTCACAAATGTTAGAGTTGGTGTGTTTATTATTTGCTAATATTCGGACTCGCTGACATGTGTGGTCTTTTTGCCATTAAGGCGCTCTGGATTGCTGTGGACATTTCCTCCTGAAAGACGGTCAGTATCACAGCCTGGTATCTAACTCGACAATTGATACGCAAATTTGGGGAATCCCCGCTGGCCCATGCACGTTGAACTTTATGATTAGCCGTCATGTGTCTGCTTGGACAACAGGAGAATGTGTAGATCATTGGGTGAGCATTGGGTCATGGTCCGAAAGGCGGATAGGCTTCTGCGACATTTTCCTATCGTGATTCGAACAATCAAATTGTTCAGGTGGTCGTCGTGTTGCGGTTCCCTATGACATATACCATAGGCGATTTCTTGGGCGTTGCACAGCATAGCAGGACAGAAGAAATAATTTTGACGGGTAGGTTTCTCAAGATAGGCCACGTTTCAATATGGTGACGGATGTAACTTGGGTGCAAAAGTTCAAAAGTTTATTTTTCTGTGGATCCCGTAATTGCACCATATGTGGACTTGGCAGATTTTCTATCACATAAGGTCCATCGTAACGATTTTGAAATTTCTGTCCT
>CAJDSM010058629.1:689-16176 GCA_903981925.1 Ostrea lurida | reverse complement strand
ACCTTGCTGTACCTACAGCATTATGACGTCGACAGTTATCGTAAATGTCATCAGAATCTTGGCATATTCGTATAATTAATCAGATTCTCTGGGCAGACAAACTTCACGAAAACGACAATTATATCATTCTATTTTTTACAATTTACCATTTTTTACTCCTTTTTAATCTTTCTAACGTCAATACGCATTAGTTTCTGCTGATGAATATGTTAGATAATAATGCCTTTAAATGAGACAGTTGAAACCCCTGTGGCATTGCATTACTTAAATTTGAAGTTAAAATGATGGTTGTCTTATGAGAATGCTGAGAATTTATTGGATCATGTATGTGTGCAAGATAGGGTATGCTCACTGAAATTTTGTAAGAAACCAACAGAGGAAACCAAAAGTCTTTACAAATCTTGTGTTGGTGAACTATATCCTGCGAATCCATAGGCAGTTTTCCTGCCCAGATTTGTTTATGGGCATGTATAGCTGAGAAAAATAAGGTCAGTGAGGGAGTTTGAGGATGGGCCAACACACACAATCACTCTCCCTTGTACACTCCCAAGCAAGTTATTATAAAAAATTCAGACCAGCAGAGAACAATAGATGTTTTGCAAGCCATGCTTTGAACCACTAGACAGATTCTACACATGAGATACTATTTTAAGTCACATTGATTGTAACTCTATTCAGGTATCGGGTATATTGAAGCTAACATTTTCTCTCTAGTTCACATTTCTGAGGATTGACTTTGACATACAAAACAATGATTTCTTAATGATAATTTGTGTTGTAAGCTTATTGCCATGAAAGTGTCAACTGAGAATAAGATATTTACATGTGTGTGTGTTTTACGTATTGTGTTAACAGTACGCCTGTAATTTGTGAAGATGAACATTTTTACAATTTTTTTTGGCCAATCTGTGCACACATCTGTCACATGACAGTGGGCGATCTCGTGGAGACTCAGAGTTAGGGATTCACAGTCTTATTGATCTGTATCTCGTTACAGCTGCTCTGTAGAGTTCTTATCTCAATACCTGTGTTTGTTAAAATAAAATCTCATCATTTTTAAAAATTTTTAAAAATTCATTTAGTTTTTAATGAAAGTTTACAATTCCTCATATATATCAGTCATATTTTGTAAAGTATTGGTCAGAAACAGTATTTCTATGAGTAAAAACATACTTATATAAATCACTAAGATGATGCATGTATGTTGTATTAATTTTACTAGTTTTGAAAAAATGATATTAAGTATCTTAATAGAACAGCAATTTATAATTTTGTCATAATTGCCTCTGGTCATTCATATGTTATGGCCATGCACTCTTGAGGTGGGGTATCCAACACCTTAAGTTTTATGGATGAACGACTCTAATCAAGTATTCACTTTATCAAATTATGCAATTAATTACTGTGGAATCATTTTAATTAGTGGGGGCCAATGTTCGTGGGTAACCAAATTTTCGCTGATTCGTGGGGACATAATTTCGTGGGTAATAGAGAAATAATGCGAACGGCATAATATTTATAAAGATTAAAATGAAAATAAAACATGTTCGTGGGGACGTAAGTTCGTGGGTAAGGGTTACCCACGAAATCCACGAACATTGGTCCCCCACGAACAATGATGATTCCACAGTATTCAATCATGCATGTAAAAACAAATCAACATTTATAATCAAAATGTTTTTACGATACACTGACTGGACAGTGTCTATACATACTGCCTCTGAGGCATTTGTGTACATGATGCACATTGATGACTCACAAGGGGAAATGCTGCAAGCTTGAAGGTTGCAAATTAATTAATAGAGGATGAATTTTTTTTCCTGGGAAATGAGATGTGTAATAATGCATTCCATGCAGTTGTGTGATTGAGGAAGAAAATCAATCAGATCATATTTTTTTTCTTAAAATTTTGTATAGTATGTTTAAGGTATGATGAATCAGATATACATTACTGAATGGTTTTCAGAAATTTTATGACTCATTCGAAAACTTCATTCTGTATGATAAAACATGGATTCCTTTTGTGTGAGACTTGATCAATATAGACATGCAATTTTGTAGAATTTTTAGTTAGAATGTTGTGACGATGGTTAATCATACAAAAGGAGATGATCCATTTCCCCTGTGGTTAAATTTTCTTCTACTTGACGTTTACACATATAACATTACCTCAAAAGTTAGATAAAATTGATCTGTTTTTCTCTTGGTTGGGGTATATTACCTGTACTAGCTGCACATTAATAACTGATAAGGCTGGTATCACCGTCAATAGTGGAATTCTGGTCACCTGAGTAGTGTATATATAAAGGTCACAAACAAACATGTATAATCATGACAGAAAAAAATGTGTGTAAAGCTCGGTGATATCATGAATTTGCAATAAATGTCATCTTATCATATATTTTTTCTGCAGTTTCCGGACTTTGGATTTAAAGATACATGGGTGTGGAGTGTGTAGTTCAAGACTTGGCTAATAAGTAAAGAGACAGTGGCAGGTGCTATATATAGATGTGGGTGACAGATCTGCACAACTGTTTTCTTTGCTTTTAGAGGTTACAATACGCGAAAGGTAAACATGTACTGATATTGAATAATATTACCCTAGAGCTAATGTAATTGAACTGCATCATATTTGTTCAGACGTTTGAAGATTATGAAAGTTCTTGGTAAAATCTTGTGCATTTGGAGTAGTATATACATATATATACCCAAAACTTTTATTTGATCACCCATTGATTCAAGTGACTTTTGGTGATCAGTGTGAGGCAGCCATGTGTTGATATTTTAACATGTTCAGCTTCCTTTCAGAAACTACATAACCAATGAATGGTGAAATGAGTCGTGAAACTCATAGTCCCTTCCCACTTAGAATTGATGAGTGGCACAGTATATGAGGCTAGAACTTGCTGCCCTTCTTACAGTTGAAACAAGCATTATTTTGAAGTTCTATAATCAGCATGTTGGCCCATACAAAAGTATTTCAGGCCCTAGGGTGTAGATCATATGGTGAAAATGAATAATACTCTTAAAAATACATTAAAATAGGATAGTTAATATCATGAACATAGAGACATCTTTAAAAAGTGAGAAATTTGTGTGCACTCAGTCGAGCACTTACAGTCCCTGAAACGTTCTACTTTACCACACGCACGGTGACCGCACAGAGAACGCACGCTGAACAATGAACAAAAAAAATGACTATAGGCACAGTGACCGCACGGTGACCGCACGCTAACCTCACGGTGACCACACGCTGACCGCATGGTGAACGCACGGAAAAATCGTAAAGTAGAACGTTTCAGGGACTGTAGTGTGTACCTTGAGTGAGGCTTAAATTGGTCATAACATGCCAACGAATGTAGTGGTCTAAAAATTAATAGGGATGTCAACTGGGGTGGGAAATGGAGTGAATATTAATTTGTCCAATTCATGACATTTCTAGTTATGAATCTATGTTTGGTTGATTTCCCAAACTGATCTTTTCCCAATATTAAGTGCACAAGAGAGATAAGAATAATACACAAAATTCATTCATGCTAAAAATGTGTTCCAAAAAATAGCAACATCCTGTCAATCATGGAAAGTTCCAAGAAAATCAAAGCGTTGGCAATATGCATAATGTCTCAGTATATAGACTAATATCCTGTGTTGTATCCTGTCAGGTTGTTTTAGCTCGCAAGCAAGATAGGACACGTTTTGTGAACAAACGATGTTAATTCTGAATACTCATTTTCACAAAAGATGACATACTTCAACTACCTCTTATTTTTTAGAAATCAAAATCTTGAACATGCATATACTTTTAAAATATCCTGCATAATATCAAAGGGGAAAAGGGGGGGGGGGGGTCTAGCTGAATACTGTAGGAGTTGTTCAAATAAACCATGGACCCAATATGCATAATTATGATTATGGCATTGATAGCCTAGTGGTTAAGTTGTCAGACTCTCAACTGAGAGGTCGCAGGTTTGAGTCCTGGCCGTGGCAGCTAGGACCAATGTTGTGTCCTAGGGAAAGGCACTTTACACAAATTTCCTCACTCCACTCAAGTGTAAAAGGGGTACCTGGCTATAGACAGTGAAAGATAGTCAGAATGTTAGTGTTCTAGCGCTGTAACGGCAGCTCTCACTGGTAGAGGTTCTGGATTGTTTAAAAGGTCTGCCGGGGTAATAATGCATGGTAAAGCAATATACAATTACATGTATATTAATTATTATTATTAATATAATTATTACAAAGTTTAACACCCTGGTGTTTGTGAGAGATTTTCATGAAAATTTGAAGTTTTGATGAATGCACAACCTTAGGATATGTACTGACAGTCTGTGCAATATGATAAATTGTAGCTTGAAATCATACAGACCATTTACCCTTCATGATATTTTATGAATTAAACAAAAACTATATCCTATGTCAATTTTCAATTAAATTCGGACAATTATTGATTTCTCTCACTCAGTCCACTATTCAAATTTGAAAATACAATCACCGCTAGACTTTCATTACACTTACTGTGCCATACATGTATTCCATGAAATGGCACACAATGACTTAATTATACCATGATTACAATCAACACTCAGTGGCTATATATATATATATATATAGATGTGCGCAGTCGGATATCGATGAAGTGCATGTATACAATATGTGTAGGCGACACTTAACTAGTATGAAAAAAAAAACAACAAAAGGACTTTTGTAAGTACATGCGCGTCTGACAGGTCTTCATGCTGAGTACGCTATGTTGAGAGCAATAAGTACCGATTAGTGCCTTAACCGAGTGAATTGTCATTGAAGTTGTCATTTACCACTCTTGACCTTGACCATGACCACATTCTTTAGTTAGTATGTAATTATATGATGTTGTGGAATGGAAGTTTTGTAGCCCCTTTATGAACTCCTGAGATAGTTGTTTGTGTATTATAGAAATGGAATAAATACTGCTGAGACAGAAATTATGAAAAAAATATACGTATTATCTATATAATGAGGTAAAAGAGGCCCACTTCATGACTGTAATACAGAAATATACATGTAAAAGGAAATACATTTTCGAAAATATTGTATCAAGCAAATTATCTCTTGAAGGACACATGGTCTAAAATGCCTTGAAAAGGAAATCAAATGTTGAAGTGGTGTTGAGAGAATATTGCATTCAATTTCTTTGAATTGGCCTGATGTAAATGATGTATTCTTACAAACATTCTACTGACTACAGAAAAACACCATGGCCAATCTGCTGGAGAAGTCGGTGATTGGCTTACTAGACGCCATTGGTTGTGTGTATGAACTCATTGTTTTTGTGCCATACTACTTCCTATGTAAACCTTACAAGAAAATGGAGAGGTCTCGGCGTATTAAGGTTTGTGAAGACTATTTATAATTATTTATTATTATAGTATAAAGTTATTTTACCAGTACAATTGCACCAAGGCCACTAATTTTGTCAGTTTGTGTACTAAATTTAAATGTTGAAACAGAAATAGAAAGATGTCTCAATGATTTGTATCAATCCACGAGTTGGACTGATGGATTGGAGAAGTTGTTTCGTATACATGTTTTTGATTGTATAATTATGATTGATAGAAACTGTTGAAAGAAGGTAATAAACCCATAATTACTATAAGTGCAAGTGTGAAACTTGTGTGTTTGAATGTAACTACGTAAGGAACCTTACACTATGTGATCGTACATTAGTATCTGAACTTCACAGAGTACATCGATATCGGGCGACCCCTCGGGGCCGTACCGGGCGGTGGAGGTGGGTGGGAACAAGCGGCTGGCCACCACACTGTTCGAGGACTGTAGCACAGTGGATGATCTTCTGAAGAGAGCGGTACAAATGTTCAGCTCGTACAAGTGTCTGGGGACCAGGGACCTGCTGAGTGAGGAAGACGAGATGCAGTCCAATGGCAAAATATTTAAGAAGGTATTTGTAGATATGAATAAATTTCTGAACTGTGTGGTCTGCATGATGGAAATTGATGATTTGAAAGGATGACTTTCATTGGTCTCCCCCCCCCCCTCCCCCTTCTGTTTTCTCTTTTCTACCCTTTTTTTTTTCATCCCCCTTATTTAAGGTAGAGCTTTCATATTCTGAATATAGTTTTTATGCCAAGGCCTTTTATTTCATAGTTACCATGATATATGACCTTGACCTTTTCCAGAACATCAAGGTCGTGGTAGTCATTTGTGTGTAGGCTTTTGCATAATGTGAGTTAAGTTCGCTCATAAATGTCATATCGACCCTTTGGGGCTAACTTGGCATCACAATTTTGGGTCAAATATTTTATGGGAATAAAGATTTTTTTTGAAAAAAAAAATTGAAAATTAGAACAGCAGAACAACTGCAGACCCAAGGTTCATGAAGGATGTAGCCAATGGGCCTCTTGTTGCTTATGTTGTCAAATTATGGATCCAGGGTTCAACAAAGAGTGATAAAATAACATTATGCAGGAATATAGATTTTTTTTTTAAAAAGATCTTTCCCAAATTTCACACAACAGCAAGACCAGGTTAGTAATGTTAGTAACATCCCTTTGTTGTGTTAAATTCAATTCAGATTTGGTTTAATTATGTTCCAATTGGACTAGAAGGGGATGGGGGTCATGGGGTCAATATTTTTCATGGGAAAAGTTTTATAAAGATCTTCTGGTGAAGAAAAGCAAGACTAGCATTAATAAGGAGAAAATTATGGTTCATGGCCTCTTGTTATAAAGTTTTACGATCACTTAATTAAAGGGCATGTATACGGCATAATCAAGACAACAACATTATACCAAAGTCATATCTGAACCTCAGTGAAGTGCAGAAATTTTTTTAACATGGCTGCAATTCCAAATTGTTGGGTTGGTTTTATGTTGTTTTACATCCCTCTGCAGAATATTTTACTCATATGGAGACGTCGCCATTGCCGGTGAAGGACTGCAAAATTTAGGCTAATGCTCGTGGCGCTTATGGCCTTTGAGCAGGGAGGAATCTTTATCGTGCCACTCCTGCTGTCATACAGGACCTCAGTTTTTTGCAGTTACATCCAAAGGACCACCCCATTTAGTCTCCTCTTTTGCTGGGACAAATATACAATTTTTACCAAAATTTTTTGCAGGTAATTATGGGGGAGTACAGATGGATCACCTTTGAAGAAATGTTCACCAGAGTCAGCCATTTTGGAAGTGGTTTGTTAGCCACCGGTCAGGAACCCCGGAAAAACGTGCTGATATTCTGTGAAACCAAGGCAGAATGGATGATCGCTGCTCAGGCCTGCTTCATGTATAATTTCCCCGGTATTGTACCATAAATAGCACTATTTTATGGGTTAAAAATAGAGTAATGAAAGCTGTATATCAAAGAGGAAATTCATCTAATGTGATAGAAACTTCAGTAGCAAGTACTGTTTATAAATTCTTTTCATGTTATTTTTATATTTCAGTTGTGACTCTTTATGCTACACTTGGAAAGGAAGCTATAATACATGGAGTTTATCAATCAGAAGTGTCTCATATTATCGTCAGCACTCAGCTGACTTCAAAACTGAAAGTAAGTTATTTATATGACATCAAAACTGAAAGTATAGGACTGCACTATTGTTGATTTGAATGATTTGAACATATTCTATAGTTATGGTGTTAAAACAAAAGGGATCAGACACAAGTTCTTGAAACTTAGAACGCCCTCTCCACTATTGTTAACACGGCCATTGGCTACAAATCTGAACAATTTGCCTTCTAACTGGTATAATAGATACTGTATTTGCCAGTGTATTCTTTATCATGATAATTACTGTCCACAAATAAATAGAAGTATTTTCTATGTCTCACAAATTGGAATATTTATTATATGCATCAAAGACATCTCCCTATATCTGGATTTTGTAGGGTATTATTACAAAGTTGCCCAAAGTCACACATCTGATCTATGTAGGGGAAGGAAAATCCCCCAACAAATCGGACTTTCCTGAGAGTGTGAGGCTGATGTCGATGGATGAGGTGGAAACCCTCGGATCTCAGGCCGACAACAGTAAGAGGAAATTCTAACAGACCTTGTTTGTTTAAGATATCAGGAAGTTAAACTTAAAAACTCCATATTAAGAACAAACTTGTGGTGCAGGATACTAGTACTAGAGAAGACTATAATTAAAGCCTTATCTCAGAAAACTTTTGATTCTCATCACTGTATAAATGCATTATAGGTTTTATATATCATATTGGTAATTGTAATATTGGTGTTTTAATACATGAGTAAAATAAATTTTATGCATGAAGTAATAAGTTTTCTATTTGATATAGTCTTCAACATGTTACGTTTCTGTTTTGTACAGTAAGCACGCCAGTGACGAAGCCCGTCCCTGAGGATCTGGCTGTAATTATGTACACTAGTGGTTCTACAGGTGTCCCTAAAGGTACGCATACCTAACATAAGGCTAAATTCACCTTTCTGATCAAAATTTGGTAGACACTTAGGCATTCATTTTTTGGTCACTCTACTCTAGTCAACCATTGTTTACAACGATGTGAACAAAATTAAGGAATTTTGAAAATAATTAAAATTAAATAATTTAAAATTATATTAATATCTTTAAATTAATATATTTGAATATGCTTTAGAAGCAACTGGCCAGATATGACAAAGTTCTGCAATACCTTATGGCAAATTGATTCAGTAGCTTGTGAATAATATTTTTTAGATAAATATGAAAGTTTTCGTGGATTTTTACACTATGGAATGGTCAGGACTTTTAGTATCATTACTTTTCATCCATTAGTCATTCTTTCATTTCCAGTTACTTGGTTGGTGAAGGGGGTTACATGTATGTCCACGGATATTGAACCAATTTCTTTTGTTTGTGTACATGTATATTGAAGCAGAGTTATTCCCCTTGAACTCTCAAAAATTTCTCTGCATTCAGTTCATTATACCCCCCCCCCCCCCCCCCCCGCAAACAAAGTTTGGGGGGTATATAGGTTTCACCCTGTCTGTCCATCTGTCTGTCTGTCCGTCCGAAATATGTTGTTGTCCGCAACTCGCAGGATTTTTATGAACTTTGTGGAGTGTTAGATTACATAATGGAGATGTGCATATTGTCAGGAATTTTATTTTGGACAATTTTTGTACAAGATATGAACGTTTTGGACTTGGGCATTTTTCACCAATGTATGCATTAGTGCATCATCCACAACTCCTCCTAAAAGATTATACCGTATTCGTCCTATTGAGCGTCCCGGGTGCTTAGAAAAATAGAAAAGGGGGCGGTTATTAGGTCCGTCTGTTGTGAAACGTGTATAGTATAAAAATTATGTAAACCATAAATCTATATTGAAACATACATTTTTTTAACTGCATCCCAAATGATGCCATGATGCCAACATCGGTGGACTTGAGATACCATGTATTATGAAATTGAATGCAGTACCAAGATTGCAAGAAAAATAAAAGCTCTGCTGTAACGTAAGTTTACTGTAGGAGGAGGGGGCCCTTATTCTTGGAGGATTGGGAAAGGTCCCCGGGGGGGGGGGGGGGGGCTCATAGGGGCAGGAGCGCTCAATAGGACGAATATGGTATACTATATTACCCATTGATTAGACAACTTCTGTTAATCTGAGAAAATCGTGTGTTTATTATGTAGTGTGCCCCGCGGGGGTATTAGGACAGTTCTAGTTTTATTAGCTATGCTTGTTGCAAGTGTATGACATTAAATTGTTGAGTCACATATCAAGTGTTAAGTTTGTATACAACAGACCCATGATCAACATCGTTACAGTTCTTATACTTATTTGAATGATTCCATAAAGTTAATTTTTCCTGACCTCTAACTCTATGCGCTTGCAAATGCCAACATTAACCTACACCCTGTCTATCCACTGTCCAGTTACTCTCAGTAGATTTATGGTCTTTGAACTTTGAAAATGTTAATGGATTTAGTCCTAAGAATCTTCAATATATGAAGTTGATGAATTTGATGAATGTAGAACTTTGTGATATCATTTCAGTTTGAGTACTAACTTACTGCCCGTACTAGTACGTATGTATTTATATGCTGACATGCATGTGTCTGTTTTATCACTACAATCTTAAATATACATCACCATGAAACAAAGCAAGATTTTTATGTCCCTGTGATCGAAGATCAGGGGGCATATTGTTTTTGTCCTGTCTGTTATTCTGTCCTTCTGTCAGAAACTTTAACCTCAGCTATAACTTTTGAATGGTAAATACTAAGGCTTTGATATTTCACATGTATGTTCCTTATGACAAGACCTTTCCGTGGGTAACAAAATTTTTGACCTCCTGACCTTGACCTTGAAGTTTGATTTACTTTTCAAAAACTTTAACCTCGGCTACAAATTTTGAATGGTAAGTACTAGGGCTTTGATATTTCATATGTATGTTTCTTATGACAAGACCTTTCTGTGGGTATCAAAATGTTTGACCTCTTGGAACTTGAAGTTTGACCTGCCTTTTCAAAAACTTTAACCTTGGCTATAACTTTTTAATGGTGAGTACTAGGGCTTTGGTATTTCACATGTATGTTTCTTATGACAAGACCTTTAAGTGGGTACCAACATTTTTTACCTGACCTTGATCTCGAAGCTTGACCTACTTTTCCAAAACTTTAACATTGTCCATAACTTTTGAATGACAAGAGATAGGGCTTTCATATTGCACATGTTTATTCCATATGACAAGCCCCTTCCACTGGCATGTGGAATACGGGGGCATTTGTGTTTCACAAAGACATCTTGTTTACCATCAGAAATAGCATCCCTACCCTCCACCCACTGTGAATATAAATACCGTATTCGTCCTATTGAGCGCCCCTGCCCCTATGAGCGCCCCCCGGGACCTTTCCAATCCTCAAGAATAAGGGCCCCCCTCCTCCTTCAGTAAAACTTGCGTTACAGCAGAGCTTTTAATTTATCTTGCAATCTTGGTACTGCATTCAATTTCATAATACATGGTATCTCAAGTCCACCGATGTTGGCATCATTGGGATGCAGTTTAAAATGTATGTTTCAATATAGATTTATGGTTTACATAAGTATTTACACAATACACGTTTCACAACAGACGGACCTAATAACCGCCCCCTTTTTCTAATTTCTAAGCGCCCGGGCGCTCAATAGGACGAATACGGTAATATCTCTGCTAATCTACCAACAGGTTTGTGTGGATGCTTCTCGTAACATGCTTTCCCCCTTTTTCCCGACTTCTCAAATGAAATTCTACTTTCTACCTTGCAAGGGATAAAAGTTTACATGAATGTGTACATGCTTACAGGTGTGATGATTACACATAAAAACCTCATGTCTGGGATGGCAGGACAGTGTGAGAAGATTCTCAATCTTGGGTATGTCTATATACGATGTATATATCATTGCTGAATCCTGTTTTGTTCCATTTTAAAATGGGCTCCTAGAAGTTGTTTTATAACTGGTGTAGAGAAGTAAGCTTTGACATGAAAGTTTTGCAAAGTACAAAATTGATATTAATGTAGAATTTATTGTAATTTCATTTTGATTTCAAATATATACAATCATCTGTATACTCATTTTCAGTCCTAAGGATACATATATTGGTTATCTCCCCTTGGCCCATGTATTGGAGCTTAGTGCAGGTAAGATTACTATGAAAAAGAAATAAAGGTGTGTCTATGCTCAAACATGTCATCAGCAATTTATGACATAATAAACAATTGGAAAATATTGTTCTTTAGTGTGATATGCTTTTAAGGACCCTTTATACACTGCACACAAAAGAGCTAGTATTTTTAAGCAATTAGAGTTATCTGCCCTTAGATCTAAATTGCAATATTCAGTAATAATGGGGGTATTACCAAGTTCTTAATCAGTTCAAGCATTTGTAACCCGTCAGTAGGTAAGGATAAGTAACTGAACTCATTATTTGCATGTTTTGTTTTCATTCAAGTGAGCAATGATAATTTCTTTTCTGCAATACTTCATTATTTTGAACATTTTTCCTGGGGGTAAATGGCCCGTACCATATATTAAAAACAACTTCGATAAACATAATATTAACACCTTAATGTGATTTAATTTTCTCAGTGTCTAAGAAAAAATTTTCGTTGGTGTACCCTCTATACACCATCTTTGACTTTACGTGCTGCAATAATTTTCAGTGCAAGACATACTTTTAATGGGCTGAGCTTGTACAGACAACTTTATTATTAAATTGTAATGAAAAAAAGTCATTTTCCAACAGAAACTACTGCATGGAAAATTGAGACACTTTGATTAGAAAATTTAATATATCCCACATTTGTATAGGTATCAAATCACAGTCATCATGGCTGAACATGTGGATTATTCTTGTAGAAATCAGCTGTTTGGCTCACGGCGCATGCATTGGTTATTCCTCACCTTTGACCCTGACTGACAATGTAAGTACAGATGGGCCCCAGGTGGAGGAGGCTCAGTTAGTCTTGAGTATCGTCACTTCCAGAACTCTCAAGTCAAATGTTACAAGCTATGAAAGATAACCTGATGTAGAATGCATTTATGTATCATATAAATCAGTAAATATGGAATCTTAATTCCTGTGTACTGACTGAGGATTTTATATATTGTTATGTCTCCCCCCCCCCCCCCACTTTGGTGGGGAGACATTATTTTTGGCCTGTCCGATCCTCATAAATAACCTTATCGGCACAACTCCTCTGAAACTACTGATCCGATTTCAACAAAACTTGACATGTAGCAAGGACATCATACATGTATGTAGTTTTGCATATTTAATACCAGGAAATTTTGATCCCCTAGTTTTTGTATGAGTTATGCCCCTTCGAAGTTAGAAATTTGCCTGAAATCCTCATAAGTAACCTTATCGGCACAACTCCTGAAACAACCGATCCGATTTTTAGGAAACTTGATATGTAGCAAGGAAATCATATTTAGTTGTGCATATTAGTATTATTACCAGGAAATTTTGATCCCAAATTTTTGGGGAGTTATGTCCTTTGAACTTAGTATTTTGCCAAATCTCCTCATAAATGACCTTGTAAGTGCAACTGCTTTGAAACTACTCAACTGACAGCATGGGGGGGGGACATATTTTTTGCCTCCAAAAACAAACTTTAATTTGTAAATGTATCTACTGTTTTATTTTTATTTTTCAGTCCAGCAAAATAAAGAAAGGTAGTAAGGGAGATGTTTCTGTACTGAGGCCAACGTTAATGGCAGCTGTACCGGTAGGTTGTGTAAAACACGATTATTTAAATGTACACATGTATTCAATTCTAAAGGAAAATACAACAGGCATAAAAAGTTCATAACAATATGGTTATAGACTTACCAGTATGTAATCAAATAAATTTAGTGTAGTCATACACAAATTGTTACTAAGGTGTTTGGGTTTTAGGACAGTCGTAGTACATCTCATCTCGTTTACTCAAGATTTATTCAAGATATCGGTAGTAGCTGTAAGGATATGTTAGTCACCCAGTTACATGGATTTTCTCTGGGTAACCTTTTGTTTTCTCCCACAATAATGACCTTCTTGCACCCACATCTACGCAAAACCAGAATATGAACTCTGTTGGCAAGAAGCTTTTTGACTTTCACGTTATCCAAGTATTTACCATCAAAGCCCACTAGAGATGAATTTGCTGTATTTGATAAGAGTGGAAAATGTTTTGTAGATGATAATGGACAGGCTGTATAAAGGTGTGTGGGAGAAAGTGAACATGGGAGGGTCCTTCAGTAAGGCTCTGTTTGAGTGGGCCTATGACTACAAGAAAAAGCAGATAGAGAGGGGACGCACCACCCCCATCCTGGACAGGTAGGGCACCTCAGTTATGTGATAAGTTAATTACGTCTGGAAATCTTACAAAATCCTGCATATCAAGTAAACTGGCTTGCAGATGCGTTTTGTCTATTTCGCTTTTGTGTGGTCACACGCTGGAAAGCCGACACTTGTAGCTACAGTATCACTGGTGTACATATATTGCAGATAGGATAAATCCACAATTGCAAAATATACATATACATGGTTATAGGTATATATAGGTGTAATGCAACTGCAAACATTGGAAACCTAGAATATAATTTGCTACTATATAAGGATCAAATGGCAAAAATTTCCACCTGCTGAAAATACCAGTTAATATATGATATGTTCACAGAAGGTTAAATCTTGTACATGGTCCAGGTTGCCTGTTCTGTAATATTAAAACATGAATTTGTGAATGTCCTACAGTTTTCCTGATTTTTTTATCTCTGTTCTATCCACAGGTATATCTTCGCTAAAGTGTCTTTAGTTCTGGGGGGCCAAATAAGGATGATGCTGAGCGGGGGAGCCCCCCTGTCGGAGAAAACTCAGAGGTTCATGAACATCTGCTTCCGATGCCCCGTTTTACAGGGTTACGGCCTGACTGAGACTTGTGGGGCGGGAACCATCACAGAAGGTATGAAGAATGAATGCACTTGCACCAGTGCAAGTGGAGTTGTACTAAGGACAGTTTATTGTACTCCCTTGTTTTATTTTTGCCCATTTTAACAAAATCATAATTATGTGGGTTGAATTCAAACTAGGCTAAATTTAACAAAATCTTTTGAACTTTAAAGTGGCAAGATCATTCGGGGGGAATTTAATATTGTGTGAAATCATTGCGGGTGAAAATTTGATTGTTTACATATATTTAATCGTTACCTACCAATGAATCTTTTTTTCAAAATTTGCTTCCCCTTAAATTTTCAAAATATTGTCATGTGTACGTGTATTTGCATAAAATGACACAAAACATTATAATTTGAAGTTGGTGATCTATCCACGGGGAGAGTTGGAGCACCTCTTATCTGCTGTGAAAATCCGAACTTTGCGAGGGAAATTTGGCCAGCAATGGTAAGTGTCATTGAATTGGTAAATCCAACTACGAGATTGGCCAGAAGGTATGGTGTCATTGAATTGGTAAAATCCGATTACGAGATTGGCAAGAAGGTACGTGTCATTGAATTGGTAAATCCGACTACGAGATTGGCCAGAATGTATGTGTCTATGAATTGGTAAATCACTACGAGATTGGCCAGAAGGTATGTGTCATTGAATTGGTTATAATCCGATTACGAAGGACTTGCGCCAAGAAATCGATATGTTGTCACTTGAATTGGCTAAAATCCTACTACAAGAGAGTTTGGCCCAGAAAGGTATTAGTGTCATTGAAATTAGGGTAAATATCCGACCTAACGAGATTGAGCCAAGGCAAGGTACTGTGTACAAAATTAGAAATTGGTAAATTTAATTTAGATTGCCTGATTGGGAAGGTACATACATGTGATTCTCCTGGCGGGAGATAAAATCTCCCGATTTCGAGACCCCCTCCCGTCCCTCCCGCTAAAAGTTAAAATCTCCCGTCATTTCAAAATTTCAACAGCAAAAAAATTATGACCGCCAAATTACCGTGTACGACGCCATTTGAGTGTCAATGTCAATTTTTTTTTCAATCCAAAACACTGTACATTACAATAGGACTAAA
>CAJDSM010058622.1:0-10915 GCA_903981925.1 Ostrea lurida | reverse complement strand
CTTAATACGAAATAAAATTTCATATTACGTCATAAAATATTGGATGTTTCTGAAACGTAAGTGTGTCTCCTTCTTTACAGGCTATGGGCTTGAGATTTAGACTTTGTAAGGTTTTTTTCTACAGTTTTTTTTTATTGTCTTTAGCTTTCCGAGGCCAAACACTTAGGCTTCAAGCATCGCTGATGAGCAGTTATTTTTTTAGGAATATGTCCCACACGATCACCACAATTACACTAACATGTTTAATTTCCTTTTTATAAACCACCTTATTAGATTTAGAACTGGCAGATAATAGAAAACAGCTTTGTCCAAAGATAAAAATTGGCGAAGTTAACATCGTGTTAAACGTAATCATAGTCCCAAAAACATATATACAAAGTCGAGTGTAAGGCAACACGGACAAAAGCGGAAGCAGGAGCAGGATATTTTGTGTTTCACATTCTGGTTATCAGTTTTGTTATCAGTGTTGTTGGATGATAAATCGCTCCACCTATAGTACATTACCTAACATCCTGGTTCTCAGTTATTTATTTGTACATGTAGTTAAGACGATAGACTGCTCCACTTATCAGACATTACCTAACATCCTGGTTATCAGTTATTTGTACATGTACTTAAGACGATAGGCTGCTCCACTTATCAGATATTACCTAACATCCTGGTTATCAGTTATTGTACATGTACTTAAGACGATAGGCCCTGCCTCCACTTATCAATCAGGTCTACTAAACATCCTGGTTATCAGTTGATTTATGTACATGTATTAACGATAGACTGCTCCACTTATCAGACATTACCTAAACATCCTGGTTATTCAGTTTATTTATTTGTACATGTAGTTAAGACGATAGGACTGTGCTCCACTTATCAGTACATACCTAATCATCCTGGTTCATCAGATTATTTTATTGTACATGTATGTTAAGACGATATGACCTGCTCCACTTATCAAACATTACCTAACATCTGGTTATCCAGGCGTGGGTGAATCTCAGGATTTTGTTCTTCATCGTTGAGGTTTATATGATTATCTCCCTCCCACGATGTGGTGCCTACGCAGAGAACTCAGGTTGGACGACACGGAGCTGTAGATTAACGAGGAATCAAGTCTTTCAAATAAATCTCCTCACACAAATACGAAAACAAAATATATCCGTATAATCAGTACCTAATTTATTGTTTTTATACATTTTTTCCGGTCTAATGTGTCATGTACAGTCTTCAAAGTTACCAACTGGCCGAAAGAATTAGTCATATGACTCTTGAGGTATAGCAAGAAGTTTTCCTAACAAATCACTATTTGGGTTTAAGTCCTTTTGAGAATGATATGGTATATCATAGCCGATCTTTATTTATAACACTGACCTAAATGCTCCACTAAACAATCCTGCTATAAATAGACCAGGCACACCAGGGTAAAGAAGCATCTGTATCACAAAGAAAGGAATAATCTGCAAAATATCAAATCAATTTCAAACGCAGCACAGTTAAGATGGACATTAAAAATGTCGCTAAAAATATGCAATTTAAGATCTGGATACCTGGTTTGGATTTCTGATTTCCCCATTGCTGGACGGATCACATCCCTTTATTGCGTAAAATGCAAACACAGTAATTCCTGCCAAGCAAGCCATCGACACCATTAGAAATATCCCTACGCAGTTCAGCAACACAGCACTGAAAGTCAAATGAAAATTAGGAATAACTGCACATAATTCAATGACACCGACCGAGATTCAAGTTCAGTATGTGGTAAGGTTTAACTATCTTCCAAAATCCTCCTAATTAGTAGCATTCCAGTCCGAAAATCCAATTGTTAAGGCCGAAATATTTGTGAACATTGTATAAATCGTTAAGCATCTATCTATCTTATCTATCTATCGATCTCTGCAGTGTATATATCAACAACATATCTTTTCAGTGAAATAGAGATATTATTGATTAATTATTTGCTTGTTGTACGTCCACTCCAGACTTTTTCATTGGTATTGAGATGTAACCATTTGTAGATCACAAATACCTGTGTTGATCCGAGTTAGTATAGGTCCTCAGACCTCTTGCTTGTCATAAAATGCAACTAAATGGGGCGATATTTCGGATGGGACCGCAAAAACCGAGGCCCCGTTTCACAACAGATGTGGCACGATAAATATCCCTCCCTGCTCAAAGGCCCTGAGTGCCGAGCACAGACCTAAATTTGCAGCCCTTCATCGACAATGATAACGTCTCCATATGAGTGAAACGGGAAGTTAAACTATATACAATCAATCAATACAATAACGCTCAGGGCCATGCCAACACCTGCCGTGACACAGGACATCTGTTTTAAGGTCATATCCGAAAGATCCGTGATGCTCGCTTCTAATTGTCGAGCATTTGGCGAATGAGCAATAACTACCTATCTTCACGTCTTATGTTTGACGCAGTCATGGCACAAATGGGGCTCTAACTCACGACTTCGCAGTTTGAGCCATGTTTAATACTCGGAATACATCAGACAATAAGTGTTAATGCCTCATTACACAGTGTTAATTAAGGTAGCACGTTTGTTGATCTGCTACCAACTAAACCACCATTGACGCATTCAAATTCTATTAAATGTCGCTAGTTGTGTAGCAAGAAAAATATCACATTCTTATGCGCAAATAAGTGAAATATGTTTTAACATATTTTTACCACTTATCCACACATCCAATCAAAAACAGTGAGTATTTAAAGGTAGCTACTTACATTTTTGCCTCTCTCAGAGTGGACAAGGTACTAAACCTCTGTATGCTTTGTTGACTCGCTCCAAACGCTCCTACCCAAGTCATCGTCCCTCCAAATGTCAAGGCCCAGAAAGTGTGTCGGACCGTGGGGTCAACATCAAAACTGAAAATGGAAACGAAAATACGATTCGATTTGGAGCACTGTCCGACCGGAAATAATTAACCAATCAAAACTTGTGGTGTTGAAGTTGTCATGCATACGTTTGTAAGTACTTACTTCCAGAAGTTTATACGTCCCCATTCTTCATTTACCTCCCACACCCTCTTAAATCCGCCCACTTCAACAGAAGCCTAACGTGATAAATTTGTACAGATACATCAGAAATTCATTCTATTGCTATGGTAGTTAGCGAAACAAATTTCAGTATTGACTTAAGATACGGCATGCTTCATATCTGGTTAATTTCTGATGAAATTTCCGTACTATTGAAAGTAGATTTTAAATGACATATATTCCTCTACATTTTTTCCCCACATACATGTATGCTATCTGTACTAGTGCAAACTGAAATGGATTCAAGGTATTTATTTAAGCAATGAATTATGATTTATTGAAAGATGTAGTCTCATAACTGCAACGGTGTGTGCATATAAATTGAATAACGCGCGTTTTCTATATCTCTTATTATTATTGATTGTTAAATGTACATTGCGTACGCCCTTAAATATTTCAGCTTTATTTTAAAACTGTTTAATGGTTCATCATTTGAACACCACAAAACATATATCCCTGGTATCTCTTTATTTACTATCTAAAATCACATCATCATTTGGAGCATTCATATTCGGCGGGTGTGACCGGTCAACAGGCACCTGATCCCACCTCTGGTATGTCCAGGGATCCGTGTTTGCCCAACTCTTGTTTTTGTATTCTATTTAGGACTTACGAGACTGATCACTGTTCGTTATCTTTGCCTTTACATCTGTGTGTATTTACTACGTAGTATGTAAATCTACCTGTTGCTTTATCAAACAAACATTACCTTTATAGCGATAGTCAATAGAGTACCGAACATAATGATGCCTTGGAATGCATTGACCTGTAATACAGCTTTTATACCACCCTGTAAATGAAGAAATGAAAGTTACAAACACTGATCAATGTCACCACTCTTATTAGGAATGCTAAATTAACTTTGGGGACAGTAATGGTGGTACAGTCCCTGAAACGTTCTAGTTTACCACACGCAAGGTGAACGCACGCAGAACGAACGGTGACCGCACGGTAACCGCACGCAAAACGCACGGTGACCACACGCTGAACAATGAATGAAAAATGACTGAACGCATGGTGACCGCACGCGGAACGCACGGAAAAATGGTAAAGTAGAAAGTTTCAGGGACTGTAGCAGGTGTTCAGGAGAAGTAAATATTCCCTGTCGACCGGTCACATCCACCGTGAGCCCTATATTTCGATCAGATAAACGGAGTAATCTGTAGTCATAATCAGTATATAGAGATAGACATATGATATTTGCTTCTCCAATTGAACGAACATGTTCTTAAAATCATACACTGGGGAGCTTTTCATCAATGTTTAAAAAAGCTAAAAATAATAGATATTCAGAAATACTATACATTGAATGACTTTCAACACTCGAAATACAGTACAATTTATATTTGCCTTTTCAGTAAAACGTATGCAACTTGTTTTTGTATTCTATTTAGGACTTACGAGATTGATCACTGTTCGTTATCTTTATCTTTACATACATATATAGGTATCCTGAGAGTCGATTCTAACATCATAGTAACAAGATGTCCATGGGCCACATCGCTCATCTGAGCACTGCTTCATAGAGAGCAGCAGAAGTTTGGGATTTACATTGTCCCAGATAAATATAGCCCTCACTAATAACAATAATTGATTGGATTTAATATCCTATGTTGTCTACTAAAATGAGATAAGTAATCCATTGGATTTTTATTTGAGACATTTAATTCTAATTCATTTTCTATAGGATTAATTATCCTATCAAAATTCATAGGATTTTTTTCCCTATAGGATGTTTTTCTCCCATAAGATAATGATAGGATTTTGAAGGAAAAACCCCCCCACTAGAAGGGATTTTATCTTTAGGAGTTATAGCCTTACATGTACTAAGTCGTAGAATTAGTTTGAACAGAAATACTGCAAAGAAATCCTACAAATACACGAATTTTGTTTCTACTATTTTTGATAAAAGGTCAGCCAAAAAGTCTGGACTTAGCATGTCGAAGTTAAATTCATACTGTTTTATTTCGACGGGGCTCCACTGCGTGGTGTGATCCGTTCAGCAGAGGAGCTTACTTCCTCCAGCGACATTCGCCCTTCGCTTTTTGTCGAAGGTCCGTGTTGCCCTACACCCGATCTTTAATGTTTCTGGATAATGATTGCGTTCGACACCATGCTAACTTCGCCTATTTATATTTTAAAAGGGTGGAGTCAGTCATGTTCCTTGGGGCTCCCCTAGTGCCAATGAACTTTTCGCAACTCAAAGAATAAGGAAATATATGGTTTGAGGGTGTGATCTAAATATATAGTTTTCAAAATATTGGGCATTTCTAAAAAAAAAAAAAAAATAAAAACAAATGAATATAGGCGGAGGGAGAGGGGCAGTCATGTTCAATAAACATGTCTCAACACAAGGATCAAGAAAATATATGGTTTGAGGGTGGGTATCTGAATAGTTAAGATATTAGAATATCTCTAACGGTTAAAAACAGTTACAAACCTCAACTTGATCTCCTATTGTGGTCCCTATCTTGACCCTGTGGGTTACCATTTGAAAAATCTTGAATCTACACTATATATAGATACTTACATGTAAACTAATTTGGCAAACTTTACACTGACTGTTCTTGAGAACATTGTTTAAGATATTTACCTATTATATGAAATCCCCCCCTTGTATGGCCCTATCCTCACCCGGGATCAACATTTGCACACTATATATTGGTGCTTCCATGTTTATTTGACACACTCTACACTTGGAGTTTTAAAAATATTTCCAAATATAAACCTTTATCAAGCTTTGCCCCCTATTGTCCATGGTCCCATCCTGACCCCGGGGACAACCAATTGAATAATCTTTAATCTGAGCTTTATAATGACGCTTCCATATCAATTTGACACTTTGCACATTTACATTTTTTGAGGAGGAGATTTTTTTTAATAAAGTGTAATTATTTTCCTAAAAAAGCTAAGCTACTGTGGCTCCCTCCAAAACATTAGAACAATTTTGAATTTACTTTCTATCAGGATGTTTTTACATGGTGATTTTTGGCCCAGTTGTTCTGGACAAAAGGATTTTCCCTTATACCAGCACATAAAAATGTGATGCCCCATTGTGGCCACACCCTACCCCCGGGGAGCATGCTCTGAACAAAATTCAATATATACTTCATATCAGGAACACATCAGGTAAATATCTACTCTTCTGGTTCAATGGTTCGTGAGAAGAACATTTCTAAAGATTGTCCTATATATTAGCATGTAACAAGTTGATTCCTTAATGTGACCCCAACCAACCCGTGGGTCATGATTTAAACAATCTTGAATCTCTACTATACAAAAAGGCGAAGTTAACATTGTGTCAAACGTAATCATAATCCAAAAATATATCAGGAATCTTTCATATAAAGTTCAGCTTTTCAGGTCCAGTGCTTTTTGAAAAAAAAATTAAATGAACAACATCACCCTTTTTGCATTTTCATGATACAGTGTATATCCCCTTTGATGAGGATCTGGTCCTTCATTTTAAAAAAAAATGAATCCCTTTCACCTGAAGAAAATTTATACTACATTTCATTGAAATTGGTCCAGCGGTTCTGGAGAGGTAGTCGAAAATGTGAAAAGTTAGCAGACAGACTAAAGGTGATAAGAAAAGCTCACTTAATTCTTTGGTTCAAGTGAGCTGAAAAAGTTTGGGAATCAACATTATTTTACCCTTAGCACACTTCCAAATAATTCTTAAACATTTTAGATCTCCTTAAAAAAATTATTCCCCCGATATTACCCAAGAACAAAATAAATATTACTAGGCTTTTTTAAATTGCAAAAAAGAGCAGCAAAGGATGCATTTTAGAATCAGATTCCTCAGTCAGTGTCACCTTTACACCATGTCTGATCAAATCTTAGAGATGAATGCCCGATGCCAGATCTTTTGATATATCGAAAATTATTCTTGTCTTTAAAGATTTTACAGTTTGTGACACATCAGAATATTTGAGTGTTGTTAGATTTGTGAATGAGATTTCCAAGAAATACAAGACAAAGTGCTAGTATTTTTATTTACGTTACAAAAGCCAAATCCGAATATTTCAAAAGATCATTTCAGCTGCAATTTTATGGAATTCATTGCCAGATTTTATTAGAGAATGTAGAACTTCGACTTCTTTTAGATCAACCTACCTTAAACATTATTTTGATACTCAATAATACTCAAGTGTCTATGGTTTCTATTGAGGGGCGTATAGTCCTTATCTGTATATAGAATATATGTGATAATTTTCATATTGTGTGATGTATGCTTTATATATGTATATGTTAAAGACAGGACCACAATGTAAACTAGTTTGTAAAACTAACTGTGCAAACCTGTTTGAATAAAGGTTATTATTATTATTTAGAAAAATATAATTTTTTTCATGTTGTAATATTTCTCATTTGCATCTATCTGTTGACAATTTTATGAGTGATTTTGTACTATCCTTAATAGGAATGCAATATGTAGATGTAATATTTTTATTGGGTATGAATTGACTAGGGCATGATTTGACTTATACATATACCTGACTTCCGGAAGTTTGTAAACAAAAACAGCTAAAGCTTAAGAAACTTTGACAAGTTTTAAACTTATATCTGAGTAAGAAAAAAATGTCTTAAACAATCAGTGCCTTCAATTAGCAACCAGATCGTCATTTAGGCGACCTATATTGGAAATGGTTTGGAGAATAAGAAGTAGAACTGCAGGACATGTCATGTAGTATCCTAATTCTCCCAACCATCTCCTTTCGTACAAATGTGTACACACAACGCCTGATGTGGGGGGGGGGGGCAATACCTCACTGATTCTAAAGTAAAATTATATTGTTTTACAATCAATATGATATGTGTCTCTTATATTCAATATATTTGTTTTTATTTCAACATGTTGATGAGGCCTTGACATGGTTTGTCACTTGAACGTGATATTATATTAACATCGTGTATTCATGCGCACCTTATGTATAAATATGTAGATGTATCGAAGAGACTCATTAGAAATATGTTATGAAAATGACAACACATGATTTTTTTTAAAAACTTTATGAAATTGTTTTGAAAATAGCGCGTAAAATTTTGATAATCGTTATACAGAGGATTTATTTGCAGTCAGTGCAAGAATAATCAAAAGGTAATTGCGCATCAACAAATCCGCTTTGCCGGTCATAGCAAGCTTGTTTCTCGAAAACCTAGAAGTGTTTGCTCCGTACCACTGACGGACAGTAATAAACTGTGATCAACAGAGTACAAACAGGAGTTTGATAACGGATGTGGAATCAGGTGCCTACATGTAGGAGGAGTAAACATCCCCTGTCGAATGATCACACCCGCCGTGAGCCCATTGTCTCGATGAGATTGACGGAGTAATCCTTAATTATTGTATAATTAACTTCTTGACAATTGTCATGACAAACGTCAAACACCATTACCCAATTGCATATCATACTGGTAAACTAGATATTTTATGTATTGACATGATTATGTATCAGTCTTTTAAAGATAGTTAACGTCTTCCTCATGTTAACTTGGATTTCTTGTTCCTTTAAAGTTAAAGGGTTACATTGTAAAGGCAAAGATAACGAACAGTGATCAATCTCGCAAGTCCTAAATAGAATACAAAAATAAGAGTTGGGCAATCACGGACCCCTGGACACACCAGAGGTGGGATCAGGTGCCTAGGAGGAGTAAGCATCCCCTGTTGACCGGTCACACCCGCCGTGTGGTGCCACAACAACGAGTACATATTTGCCGATTGGAAAATATATTTTTATACTTCCCAATCTTAGTTTCTGATATTTCTGAGTGAACACTTCTCCCGTAAGCATAAGCTAGCAACTAACGACCACAAACTGTGTAATTATGAAACAAGGAAAGGTGTTGTAGGGCAGTGTAGTTTCAATGGAACTCACCATAAATGTATAAAATGTGCACACAAATCCTATCAGAAGAAATGAGGCCCACTCAGGGAAACCTGACACTACAATACAAATTACAGGATGTTATCAATGACAAGCAAATGATACATAATACAGTCTGTAATTATATCGACTGGTGTATTTGAATAGCATTCTAGACACAAACGCTAAGGTTGTATTGGTTTATCATATAAAACTCGGGCAAAGGAATAAATATCAAGAGAAAATGTTAATCTAGTGATATATATGGTTCAAAATTGTGTTTATTTCAAAACGTCAGACCCGTGGGGGTCCGGGTTAGAATAGGTCCCCAGCATCTCCTTGCGTGTCGTAAGAGGCGACTAAATGGGACGGTCATTCGGATGAGACCGAAAAAAAACGAGGTCGGTGTGGCACGAAAAAGATCTCTCCCTGCTCAAAGTGTCGAGCATAGGCCTAAATTTTGCAGCCCTTCACCGGCAATTGTGACGTCTCCCTATGAGTGAAATATCCTCGAGTGGGACGTAAAACAGTAAACGATCAATTTCAAAACGCCAAACATACACTGTATTTTAGAATGTTGAATCAGTCACGGTGTAGAAACGGACTAGGGTAAAGTGCGTTACCCTAGTCCAAGATGGCGATAGGCATGTACGTTTCCAATTTACTCATTAAAATATTAACGATTTCCTTCTTCAGTTCATAATCAACTTTGTACCAATGAATTCGGAAATGTCAGTTTTAAATGATTAATGAAGATTTTATTTAGATTTCACGTATTTAGCCAGAAAACTCGCCTCGAAGTTTTGCTACGGATTTGGGTAAAGTTTTACGCGATTAGAGTAAAAAATTTTCGCGATTAGGGTAAAGTTATATTATTGTACGATCAAATATGCAATGTTTTCGTTTTATTGATATAGAACTCTCTTTCAAGGCTTAAAGAGAATTTAAGCTAATAGAGATGCGATCAACACAGAGATCACCAATATTGAAAATCTTCTTTATTTGCATATAATCATAAAATTTCACAAGTCTTGAACGTTGTATCACATATTTGGATGTTATCTATAGGATTTATGAATTACTCCGTGATTGATATTGACAAACAATTTTTTTTTCTTGTGCACCGATATGCGTGTCGCCTAAAACAAAGGAAATCACAAAACGGGAATAATTGTAATAATAATGTTTGAATAGTTGCATTCAAATGTGATTATTGTACAATTAAAAAAAAATACAAAAATTATACACCTTTTGTCAAAAAAGACTACTATGCGGATTTGGTGGTGATTTTATTTACATATTGTGGGGGTTTATTTACATAATTACTATTTGGGAACATAATAATACAATAGTTCATATCTGACAAACCGAAGCCCCTGTGCCTTACCCACCGAGATAGTGTTTCGATCAACAAAGTTGGCCCATTTTTTAACTATACCATGGCCTATGATTCACATTGTCTAATTTCACTTAATCACAATTTTAATAAGTGTTCATAATTTTCATGATTGCCCCCCCCCCCCCCCTTTTTTTTTTTTTGTTATTTAATCTCGGATTTTCTGCAGTAGAATTCAGTTTGTGAATAAATTGTGAATTATGTTTCTAACTAAAAATTAAACAAATTTCATGAACAATTCAGTGACGACGATATAAAACAAATTAATAATCTCGACGAACATGATATATGCAACCCCCACCCCACCATTTTAAAATGAAAATGTCAAAATCTTTCAGCTTCCGGGGGACTTCACCTTCATGGATTCCCTTCCAGCGCCCGTCCTGGCCCTGCTGGAGGCATACAGCTGCCCCCAACCCAATAAAAATGCTAAAACCTCTCAGCTTCGGGGGGGGGGGGTCAACCTACCAGAACCAGCTGGGGGCATATAGGGACCCCCAGACCAAACACTTTGTCTTTTGCATCCCCACTGGGAATTCCTGGTTACGTTCATACTCTTGAGATATTTAATAATACATGTAGTATTCTAGTTTGTTCTGATTTCAAG